>JAQGBY010000453.1:0-44871 GCA_034698785.1 Mycogona germanica | reverse complement strand
CCGCGCCGGGAATCGAACCCGGGACCGCCGAAACCACAGTCAGTCGCTAAACCGACTGGGCTACGACGAGTCGTACCTTTGCCTTTCACAATTGCCTTTCGTACTGAATTGACAATGGATTTTATTTAATAGTAATTCAAACCATTATTCCTGTAAAACATTATAAAAAGTATTTAAATATTAATATTTAAAATTTAATATTTTAACTTACCACATATAATTTTGGTATCAGGGTTGCAAATTATAAACAAAATGGTTATAATTTAATAACTGAGTGAATTGGAAACTACCGTTCAAATTTCAATTTTGTTTTCGAGTGAAGTTGATGAAATGACAAGACTTGAATCCACCGACAATTTCAAAACTCAGCGACTTGAATGCGAATATACCTCTTTAACGAACAGGCCTCTAACACCACCGCAGTGACATTTTCCAATTTCAAGCAGACAGATAGGAAAAAAGGTGAGGAAGTCCGACAAATCCTCGCACCGCACGAGCTACAAAAACACGTCACACACCTCTCATTTTATCCGATCTTAGGTTCATACACGTTGCCCTGTACAAGTCCGCACGACGTTGTCATCCAGCCAGCAGACGCCATCAGAAGTGGTATTATAAAGAAGATCTGTGAGAGGCGTCGAAAAACACCAGGAACTATACTGCAGTGGACGTTATACTCGGTATAGAGAGAATATACAGTACATGTATACTGGTAAATGGGATGATCCACCACACAGAAAAGACAAAGTGCGCGGCCAAAACGTATGTGCAACACAGTGACAACCCTTGGATGTGGCAGGTACATCTCGTTTCTAATTCCGGTTAGTACTTTTTAAACTCGTTCACGTATCCGCGGTCGTGTGGAATGGATAGCACACGTTGCTACACAAGTTGAACTAACTGCGAACACGAGGTCCTAGATACTTGATCACGGATGTATCATTGTAGAGAACACTACAGCATTGTCGGAGAACAAAAGTCGTCGAAACAGTGGATGTATTTACGAATATTTTAGAAATTTATTTAAAGATGTCGGGAAACCAAATTAATATAAAAGGGAATCCCAGGTAACCCTGGACGAAAATGACCAAAGTACTAACTAAATAATATCTGCGATAAAGATAGTTTCAATGTTGTCTATATTCAAGTACGACTGTCTCCATTAATAAATTGAAAAAACTTCCACATACATCGTGGTTAGGATTTCGAATACTAATGTTTCTAAGTGATGACTTTTTCACTTTAAAATGATTGTTGTGTATTTCATTTGAATATTGGTTCGTAAGTCATCTACATGTTAATTCACTCATAGCAAAGTCGAAAGCGTTTCTTTATAATGCTCATTTTGCATTGGAATATAAAAAAATGATACGCGGTTGTAGAGCAAATCAGATGGTAAAAATAAAATTAAACAAAAATAAAACAGAAGAGGCCCTATCGTTTGTAATGAACATGCGTATCATCCCCACGCTCATCACTCTTCATTCTGGAAGCGACCGAAAACAGGAAGACTGCAAGAGAGGTGGAATAGAAGTGACGATCGGGATCGTTCAGTGGTCAGACGTCAAAAAATGAAAATATCACAAGCGGTTGGTTTATCACGTTGTTTAAATTTGGCGAGTCTACTGCGCAATCCGAAATGGGAATGGTTGAGGGGGATATATAAAAAAAGAGAAAGAAAAAAATGTATCACACATTTTCAGATTAAAAACGCAGGCAAATCAATCACCGGCAGAGAGCGCAGCGGGAGAGTCTACACAAAAGGCCGACCGGGGTGCCCCCGCGCGCTAAGTGGCCACTCGTAGCGAACAAGTATGCACACTCAGTTCGCACACGTCGGCCCCACCAAATGTGCCAACGCCAATGTGTTCCACTGGACAGGATTGTTCTGTAGACGTCTGTACGTGTGAGCACGGCCGCGTCGCATCAGCGACACTAACGACGACGGCTTTAATGGGTTTTGGATACATAAATGTCGCCTGCGTTTGA
Organism: Mycogona germanica; assembly: GCA_034698785.1. Classification (NCBI taxonomy): domain Eukaryota; kingdom Metazoa; phylum Arthropoda; class Diplopoda; order Chordeumatida; family Chordeumatidae; genus Mycogona; species Mycogona germanica. The sequence continues at coordinate 42,882 of JAQGBY010000453.1, read as the reverse complement.
GAACGAAGGACTTTGGCTAAGCTAAACACAGTACATTTGCCCGGACTGCGTCTGAATACAACCTTTCTATCCATCCCCCATCTCACCACTCGCCATTCACTAAAATCACATTGAGACACACATATGTGAAAAATGGGCATCAATATTGTTGGCAACCTCACATTGGAAATCAGAGGAAAAAAATATGCATTTTTAATTTTAAAAAGTTCCATTATTAGATGATAAAAACGGTCCAAAAATTGCTAGTGAATATTCATAAAAAGTAAAAAATATTCATAACACGCAAAAAGAATCTTGTGCGTAGGTTACCCAATCTCAATAGATGCTATTGAACTAATCACGAAAAGCATAACAACTTTGTCTATTCTACTTTGTGGAAATTGGGGCTGGTCGAAGACGATGTCCCGGAAGATGCGCCTCAAATAAGCATTTTCCTCACAAGCTAAACACCACAGTAATGCGTGATTGCCAACTTTAAAAAACAAGGGTGGCATTCATAATTGTCGTAACATTACAGAAACACATTCAAAGTCAATTACGTAACGATTATCTTTCGGCACAGTTATCTTTCGGCAGCATAGAATAAAATCCGGGAACACAAGATTCACACCCAGTCATTAATTGGTGTTCAAATCTGGCTTGTGGTCCACCTACAGGTGGACGCGGGGTCTCAACGGGAGAGCGAGGCGTGCTACATATTTTTTGGGTAATAGATTTTCGGCTAATTAAACCGAATGGAAACCTCATTAAAGTGACGGGCGCTAAATCCATGGTGCACTTGGGTCGAGACCGATCGGAAGTGTACGTGATTTTGCATGCATTACGCGCGAATGGTCAAGGTGAAGATTGAAGATTTAATTTGTCTAAGGGCCCCCGTGTCAACACCGGGTGAAGTACGAAAAATAAAAGATGCAAATAACGGTTTCCGGTCAACAGTAATTGACTCCGTAAGACCGATTTTATATTGGCTTTTGTTTTTAGTCTCCAATACATTTATTTCGCAATTCTGTGCTTTTCACAGTTTCGCACTAGGAATGAGCATTATTAACGCAAGTTACCAAAAACATATGCAAAAATAAATTTGCCATTTTTATTAAGAATCTGCTTGAAAGTTTAATTTTTATACGGAAACCTTTTGCTATATTTTCGTTACGAGTATGGTTAGTTCTTCAAAAATAATTTCCACTTACCACACTTCATATCTGATACTGAGTAAACACGGATAAAAGTCACAGATGCTTACCTGAAAATAAGAAAATAATCAATGTATTAAATATCGATAACATACATATACTCTGTACGCGAGTGCAATGTTGCCTATTTCGTAATGTAGTCGGCAAACGCAAGGGCCCGGCACGTCCACCCAATGTGACATTAAAACTGTCCGCAATTTTCTTAACTTGAACTCCCGCCTCTAACCCCAGAATACCCCAATCATAGCCATTAGACTGACGGCAAAATAAGTCAGCCTAGGACGGTATCGTCACCCCAAAAAAATTTCAATCGCCTACATCGACATCTTGCGCATAACCCAGTGAGACAGCGGGAGACCCAAAATGGTGCCGAACAAATCACGAGACAAAACGGTTCCACCGACAACATCACATGCTGGATCCGATGGCACTGGACAATTCAACTCGAAAATTTGATCCCCCCTACCACCACGTCGGTCCCACTTTAAAACTCATTTTTCAAGCCGATTCTCAACCTTCCCTGACAAGCTCACATTCTTCTTGTATACGTGACAAATCGACAACAAAACGAGCAGACATAGCGAGGGGGAAGTTGGATAGGGTTAGGAGGAGGTGGAGGAAGACAGGGAGAAAAATAATCGGAGGAGCGAGAAATTTAGAAATTTATACGGAAACGAACCCAACCATGTTCAAATCCGAATCAGACAGATTGTCTCCTGTGGTAGTTCCTCAAAAATTTGGAACGGGGACCATTTGTAATCACTCGTGACTAAAACGGATCAGCCATAAGTTCACTATATAAAAAATTGTGGAGTTGCAAGGAATTTCCACAAATTATACATCCGTTCTGTGGAAATACTATTTTGCAGTACTACTGTATGGGATTCCATAGTATTGCATACATCTATCTATCTGAAAGGTAACACATTATAATGTTTACATTTAAAAACGTTATATACATCTTTTTCGATTAATGTTATATTTTTAGAAAAATATTTTCCATTACATTCTTACTTAAAAAATATTGCATTAATTTATATATTATTTATATATATATATATATAAAAAATATTGCATTAATTTATATATTATTTTTATATATATATATATATATATAATTTATAAAAAATATTGCATTAATTTATAAATTAAATGTATTCAAATTAATTCAAATGTATACTAATAATTTTCGTAATTATCATCTGAAAACAGAAATTTGTTTAAACTACACTTATTTACAATTTATTTCAATTCAATGAGCTGTATGTACTCCAATTTGTAAATTGCCAATAACTTATCCTTAATTGGTGTAAATGATTTATCAACTGGACCTTTACAATCAATATGCGAATTATCTGTTATTGTATACTGTATTACTGTATCGTCAACTTTGGAGTTTGCCTGAATTTTTTAATGGGTTAAAAACGTTGTCATATGTCTATGGTATTAATTCGATTAAAAAAAATCAAAACAACGGTCTCCTTTTCAACAAACACAATAATACAACCAACTGCTTCAAAACACTTCATACATTGAACGGGCACTTTTTCTTCCTAAAAGGAATTCATGGAACGCAGGCACTACAAGTAAAGATCAATCACCATTTTTCATCGAAACCTAAGAACTTCATTGTTTAATGAACGGGAAACAGCAATTGAACGATGTCCAAAAAAAGCCAACGCCAACGGAACAATTCCCATAAATACGCGCACAAAACAATAAAATGGTAACCTTCGATTTGAAAATTGCCTCCTAAGAACAGCTGGACTCATGCTTCTAGAACTGCATTTAGAAAACGATATGTTACTCGTGAGATCGAGGTATATTCTATTGGTCGGTCCAATAGATATCGTTAAAATTAAAAACGAAATCCACAAATTTAATTTCATAAATAAAGAGATTTCATAAATAATTAGATGAAATTCAGAACCACGAGCGAATTTTGAATCATCGCTTTGTCGAGAGTGAAATACCAGAAGTACAGTTTAACCTGAACAACAATCATTGATCAAATTTTCGGAAAACATACTTGAAATTTATTCTTCCCAGACAACTTTCTGCTAAATAGTACAGTGGCACACTTAGGTACTACACACCATGAAAGAGAAATAAACAAAATTTAATTTTTTTAAAGAATACATATACCAAATAGATGTATCTAACAATCATTCCATAGCTTTGATTTATCTTCGAATTAAAGTCGATTGAACGACTCGCAAAATTAAGAACTAACAGCATCGAATGCAAATAAAAGTAAAGGGTTCCCTTATAAGTCCTTTTTCCAGACATAATAGAAGCAAGTGAATGTTCAACAGTGGGTGTCTAGTGGAAGAGCAGCTATCGATCTCCAACTAAAAAGCCCCCAGTGAACGATACAATTTTGGCGGGTATCAATATCCACCACTTATACATTGAAAACACCCCCCTCTGACATTATTTTCCAACCCTTGTAAATGCGAACCGCCCTCCGTTTTTTAAAAATTAAAATTTATTGAGTGTTCGGCTTCTCTCGCTCCCCCTTCTCTTCCGCGACCGACGACAATCCAACAATGCCGGGGTCTGGCAATGGCTGTCTATTAGGGTGGACCCGGGGCTGTCTGGGTCGCAAAACACCGCTTTCCTCTATTGTGATTTCGATCGCCAAGCTTTTTATCACGTTTTAATATTTTTAAAAACGACCGACACTACACTTGATTTGTTCAAAATATTACGATCGTGTTTTACATAATATTCAGCAGTACACGCGCACTTCAAGGGTGTATACATGTATAAATATACCTAACGTCTATACGAATTACGTACTCGTATGTGGACCAGAGTATGGACTATAAAAAGATATTTAGGAAACCGTTCAATCCGTCTGAACAAGCTATTCTGTATTTCAAAGAAGCGCTTTATTTATTTAACACTAGCAAAAATACAAAATTAATATGGCAAAACGCCCAATGCATCTCAATGAAATGCACTTCAATTAAGAAACAATATACTGTACTTGCACAATTGAAATGGAAGAAGAAATCGTGCACGCAAGACAAGCTAATGAATCGTAATAATCGTCAAAAAAGGAAGTGCTACTCGTACAATAAAACGAGCACAAAAACACAGAAAGCAAATGCAGATGAGTAATTAGATGCGGGTATACGAGAACATTTTAATTTTTTTAAATATATAATTTGTGTTATTGGCTGGACGTTCGGTTCGTACAATTCTGTTCGGTTCGATTCGCTTTGGAAGTTCCGGCTCCATGGGAAAACGTCCGATCAGTGTTGAGCTCGGCTTACGTATATAGGTGTCGTTCTGATCGTAATTAATATTGCGGCGTATAAAAAGGCAACGTGAGTGTGTATGGCTAATGGCGTCAAGCATCAGTTGGCGGCACTATGCAGTAGTGCTGGACATAAATTGCGCTTTCCCCTTCAGTCATCGCTGGCCGAATAGCAGCAGCGGTCATCGCCGTCTATTGTTGTCTTGACGGATAAATCACCAAATGCAAAGGCGACTTATTTACAGTGTATATAAAAAAACTCGTTTTATTTCAATAGAAAGTCAAAATACTTTTAGCATAAAACAAGTTAAGAGAACGACAAATGTTTAAGAATAAATTTTTAAAAAAATGTTCTCACCTGGAAAACAGAACTAAGACAATTTCTCTAGAGTTAGCTCGACAATATACTGCTTAAAAAGGTTTTATACCCGCGTACATGAAATGCAAGTATAATATAAATGATTAAAAATCTAAGTAAAAGTGTGTTGGATATCGCGCATGAATCTACATCGCAGTTGAATGTCGAATTTAATTCGAAAATTCATTCAATTTCTCTAGCATTTATCGTGTGACGGAATGTTTCAGAGAAAATGTTCGTGCCGTGCACATTACAAGCATTTCATCAGACGTTAAATTCAGAGGTGTCTCGGAGCCCCCGAAAAACAAATCGTGATTGTGTATCAATGAATATAACCAATTTTTAGTATTTTGAACCAACTGAAAAGGAAGAAAACCAGATGGAGAATCCTCTCGCAAACAACGTATTTCCGCAGAACCAGTTGGTTTAGGGGTTGAGATAGGGGTCAAAGGAACAGCGTCAGTGTCCCTATAATTCAGACCACCTTTCGTCACATATCACCCATAACACAGGGAGAGAGATAGAGAAAGAGAGAGAGAAACCAAGAGCGACGACCAGACAGATAAAGCAAAACGGCGATCACAAAAAAAGTAAAACGTCCATTTTTTGCGGACACAATGGGACCCCGAGATCTACAAGCACAGATAGGCGATGCTTAACAGCGGAACCGAGTCGCGCATCCACAATCAAAAATGTTTTGTTCCGAGCGAGAGATCGCGCAGATCCCAGAAAACCACGCCGATGTCGCAGCACGCACCACACATGCAGGTACAGATAGATTAGGGGGAGCGCAGCAGGGCCATTTGGCCCCAAATATACTAGAAAGAATTCGAAAAACAAAATCTGTTTTGCAAAGAAAACATATTTTACTTTAGAAACACGCTGCACGCGTAAAAAAATGCTAATTCGTCAATGAAAAAAAATGAGTACAAAGCAAATATCTCTAACGAAAAACAATGATTGTGTTTATAGCAAATAAACATTTTTATATTCCCCTTGACACAGAAAAGGTATAAAAATAAACATTTGTTTGAAAGGAAATAGATAAGGGGAGCAACTTTTCGATTTTATCAAATTTTCAGTGGGGTGGGGGCCCCACACTTCAACTGCTGTCCCGGGCCTCATTTCGCCTTATTCGGGCCCTGCACACACGCGCTGTAGGTAATAGTGGGTGGCTGGCTGGTCGGCGGGGATGAGGGTGGGGTGGCGGTGGTCTCTTCAGCAGTCCGATTCAACAAAAGGACCTTTTAGGACCAAAGCTAGCAACGCATCGGGTATGTAAGCGACGAGGCGAAAAAATGGACGGGCCACAGGATGGGACGAACAGAAGACTCGATGCCTTGTCACCGAGGCCCGTGTATAATATCGTTGTTCAGGGAAGGTGATAAGGGTGGATTTGTCTATGGGGGAGAGGATGAGGAGATGGGGTGGGGGAAGTGAGTGACCAACAGCGGTCCAGCCACAGATTTCGGACCCACACGCGCGCAAACGCACAAAACAAAACTCGAAAAAATGGAAATGGGTAGGAATAAAGAATATAATCGAATCTAGTAGGAATTATATACCGGACTGTGAATCGAGGATTTTTCGAATCTTCTATTGTGTCACGGTAGAGACCACCAATGCAACAAAAAATATGATTCGCCTATTCGCATGCATATACTCCAAGGCCCCTTCATTGCATGGTCACAGACAGTCATCCAGAGTGAAGATTGTGTGGTAAGCGCCCGATGCGAACAAGGCCTCATTTTCCACACATTGATATATAACGATATAACAGACAACCGAGAAAATTTGTTTCAAAATGGCGAATTTAAAAAAACGACCTGCATTTAAGAATTGAGACAATGTCTTGATATTTGAAGTTAAAATTCTCAATTTTTCAATACGTTTGTCGCAAATTATTAAATTTGTAACTAATTTTTAATCACGACTCTTGATACTATCAAAAGACCAAAAATAAATAAATTAAATTGATATTTTGTTTCTGAAAGTGCACTGCCTTTCTTCAATTGAAATCTTGGCATCTTCTTAACGTGAAATGTTATAAGAAATTTCTATTTGCGACATGATTTTAAGTGAAATGCACCAGATATTCCAAGTGGTTCCGCCAGGTAAGGAAGGGTCTCGAGAGGTTATACCAGTGGTCACGTCAGTTAGCACGTTTTGAACCCGATTCGACTGGGCCCAGCTCTCCCGACAGCGTGATGTCAAAGCGAAACTCAGAATGGAGCAGATGATCATTCGGATCCAACCGCTCCCTCTCCCCAGGCAAATGGACGTCCATTACATCAGCAGGGCAATGAGAGAAAGGACGAGCACTACTGATGGACGGCTGATGGACGCCGACTGGACTTCGGGCTCCAGGACAAAATTGGGTGTGCCCACGAGAGGAACTGGAGATGAATAACGAGATGAATAGACAAAAATGAGAGGAGATTGGGTGATGTCAGGTTTCGTTGCCCGTAAATCGAAAATGCTGTTTGCAGATAAAACTTTTGCTTTTTTGAACATGTCCAATAAAGTTTGAATAATTAAAACACTTTCGTTTTCGTGATAGTTAAAAAAGACGCTTTTGCCGCTTTCGTGATGTAATTTCGAATCTTTTTCAAGTCTGAAGAATCTCTAAAATATTGTTGATTATTAACATACGCCTCTTTTCTCAGTCACTGTATTACTTGAATTGCTTGAAAGATATCTCACCTAAGTGAGTAGATTAGCAAGCACGATCATTGCTAACGTTCTTACTATATGAAAACTAGAACTCTTCTCGAGACTAACACTCGATCCAGACGAGACCCTTGTCTTTTTACGACATTAAAACGTACGGCTTGGTCTCGTCTTGGACATTGAAATTCTATATAGCATTTCCCCCGTAGTACTAGGTTAGTTAGGAATCGGGACAGAGTGATGGGGAGGGCTGTGAGGGCTCGGTGGGCCGTTGGCTGTCCACGACAAGGGGGGGTCAAGCAGAAGAGGGTTTGAAACGCGGATTGAAAAGAGAGAAAAAACAGTATCCAATGCGATATAGGCTTAAATAACTGGGGACAGGCACGTCCGACAGGGAGACTGACTGAGGATTAGTCACGGGACAGCGTGATGCCCCCAAATGCTTACGTAAGCCGCTGTACATCGGAAAAACACGCTGGACATGAGACCGACCCTAAATTGTCTGGGCACACGTCGGCGCAATACAGGCACAATTCATTTTGATCGTGTTGGATCGTTTTCATGAGATATTTCGAAGATCATCGAGTTGGAGGACGCATGAACAATGTAAGAAACTTCAATGTAGGTAATATTCGTAAAAATAAGATTACACCATTTATCCACAGGATCGTCTTCAATGATACCAGTCAGTGCAAAGACAAGTATCCCATTTCGTATCCGCCAAAAGCTGTGTTTACGGTTTTATTATTTTTGAATCTTGTATGGTTATTTATGGGTATACAAAGTCCATACATGCACTTCCCTTCCGCTCTGGAAAATACATCAGTTCAAACTTCACCTTAAAATTCTAACGTAATTTTTCCAGCGAGTGCTGCAATCATGAATCAGAATTTGCAGCTAAAGGTCTCAGCCTAATTATTGTACAACGAAATATATTAGATCATCTTTGAAAACCTTCCAACTACTCCTATCACTGATGAAAACGAGTTGCACAATTTTTTAAACAAAAACCGAAGCCGCGCGCGACAGGGGGGGCAACAAATCCGAGACCACTAGAGGTCACAGGAAAGGTCGAAAGCACGCTCTGCACGCCCCCCCCCCACACCACCTCCGTTAAATTCTGTAAAACCGACCCCTAGACACTCAAAAAAGTCCCTCTCTCCACTGTGGTGGACAAAACCCCAAAAAAATAACCTCCCCTTGGAGATGCGGGCATTCAATGAAATCATTGGAGCCGGACAAATGGAAGAAAAGAACGAGCATGATGCAGCAACGGTGAGACCCACGCGACTCACTGTCCGAATCGAAAGGCGAGACCAGAGGGGGAGGAGAGTCCGGTGCTCACGTCCCCGGTAGCCTAACGGTAACGGTTCGTGGGGCTGTATTATTCTATGGCCAGTGTCCACTCTACCGCACCCACGTCTCCCCCACCCTGCATCAGCCGACGATGTCCAGCACCGGGTTTTCGTACTGCAACTGTAAGTGAATGTGTCATAAATAGTCGAATTTGACAATGGCTTCATTTCATCTTAACAATCTTATAACACCTTTTCTCGATTTAATCTTATAACATTTTGCATTCCGCAGAGGATTTAATTAATCAAGAAGATTCTCCATCGTGGACAACCTTAAATTACAATTACATGTTTTTCACAACTTCTTTCGACCTTCACGATGAAATTTTTCAGCAGCCGCAATAAAAGAATATCGATGTTTTGAAAACGTATAAGGAAAGCGCATTGACATAAGACGCCTAAAATGATTTAGAATTTTTTGCTGCATGAATGAATGACCATCGCGCCAGTTGCTACCAAAAAAGAAAAGAATATATATATTTTTTTCATCCGACAGTAGGGGTCACAGTTGTAGTGGCGATCGCGTGCCGATCTGGGGGGTGGTGGCGTTAGGGGGAGAGAGGCGGAAGAGCAGAAGGTTATGTATCCACAAATGTGTGTGTCATACACGCACGGGATGACGTTTTTGGGGGGAAGGGAAGAAAGAAGCAGCGAATTCAAACGAGGAGATGCTTTGGAAACATGTCGAAAAAACACGGCACAGTTGGTGCAAGCGGAGACGCATTCATATTGAAAGTAGATGGTCACTCGAAAAACATTGGGCTTATCTCGATCGAAGCAAGAAGATAAATACAATGGTGGTGTTTCGTAGACCAAATGTGCAATTCTATGAAATAGTCTGGTGTCTCGACCCCAAATCCAGAGAATCACAATGCCATCCTTAATCCATCTGCAGTTCAAAATCAAATTTTTGAAAAAAAAAATTGAAAAACAAAATTTTATCCTAACTGTAAATGCATTCGATTGAAACAATGAATTTGGCAAAATGCAATTGAATACAACGTAAAGCGTTACATACACACAATGTTTTCACCTACCACTTGATATTTGGAACGATATTTTAGCCCCCATAACCCCATTATTCGTAAACGTCATCAAAACTGATGCTTAAAAAACAACAATGCAGTACCCCAAATAAAATTTGATATCGTCAAAAATGTGATGGTATTGCGAGATTGATTATTCTGTACCAAAATATTGAACAATGAACTATGAAGTTCAACTTAAAAAATTGCAGTACCTTTATTTAAATTATCTGTATATTTAAATATATATATATCCCAAAAATATATTCGTCAGCAATTTTATCGTGAGTTACTTCGCCCAATCGAGGACAGACCAGCGTTATGGAACAGGCAGGTGAGAAAAAAGGTCACGCGCAGACCGGACCAAAACCCACAGGTCACCAGAAGGTCAGGCGATAACCCCCGCCCCGCACCACGCGACAGAAGCGTGTCCATCTAAGGAAGGTCGGATCCCCCTAAATCCTTAGGGGTGGGAGTGATGTCAACGCTATAAAGTTCAATGGCCAACCAGAACCAGCAGCGGACCGTGGTATAGTGAATGAAAACGGGGGTGGGGGGACAGTCTGCCGGACTCGAATCAATGGACAGACGAATTTCAATACTCATTATCCTCTCCCAGACCTATATACTTTTTTTTTGTAGAAATGGATTTTCACAGCAGGCGGTTCGTATGTTCGTTGGACGGGGGAGGGGCCGACGTCCCATCTCAAAGGGAAGGCCAGGGGTCAGAGCATCGCCTGAGTACCCAATTCGCCTAATTCGACGTTTTCGGTATACCAGTGGTTTTCGCAAAAATAAAATAAAATTACAACTTTTATTTGTTGGAGAGATCGCGTTCACAATATCACCCGCAGTGCATCCCAACCTCAATTATGTTCGGCGCGGTCTGTACCACGTACCTGCTTATCGTGTCGATATGTATACAGAGAAACTAATCGACCAGGAAATGAGACGGTACGGGAGAAAAAAGAATGATAAACTACGGAGACAGTAGCACTTACGGGATCACGAGACCATTTATATACAAAGTCTTTACAAATTTCTGAACTAACGAATAAGCCAAACAAACGGCATATGTCGTTTTAAAAGACCCCCAAACGAACTATTTTAAAAACCGCTCCAATGTTTCTCTCACAATATGATGCAAAATGATACAGTATAAATACAGAGTATATCTCAAAGCATAAAGATTTCCCAACATTCTAGTGCCTAAAGTCTTCATATTTTCTTGGTTTTGCGTGATTTTTCCACGCATAAAAATATCGATTTCCCCGATTTTCGAATAAGTATATCGGTAAGTGTTAGTTATTAAAATGATGTGGATGATTGTATGATATGCAATGTGGATTACGTATAATAAAGGATGATAAGTCTTTATTTAAAAAAATATTAATGATTACAATCCAACAATACTAAAGCGGAAACAAATGCAATAGAAAAAATATATGAAGATGAAATGACACAATACCAATATCAACTGAATGAATTTCTTTAAAATATCTCAATAAATCGTAAATCAGTTGTATTTATTGCATGTTGTGGTCACAAGAGAGCGTCTGAATGGTGGTTCATGCAGTGTTTAGGTCCTTAGTAGGGGTTCCTTACGCACCACCAATAATTAACAACAAACTCGTAAATATAATTGACGCTAAAAAAAATGTGTTTTTGAACCTCCCAGACGCACTTCAAAGTAAAATTAATAAATTCGTCTTCACAGCTTCATTTAAACAAAAAACATGTTTCCTAAAGTACGGATTCTTATTTATTATACAGTCCTATAGTTTAATTTTCCTGAATACAAACTCAACACCTATATAAACAAATTAATTTCAACACACGCAGAGAAAACAGCGCCAACTAATCCTACTATTTGGGCGCCTGCCCTTTATACAGCTGGAACGGGCCCCACAGGCGAAGGGCAATCTGAAACCGTGCCCAAAGCCCTTTTCTCTCGTTCAACATGATGCATCAACGAGTGGAGCAGCATCCCCCTCGCATGTATTCAGCGTACGCGCATCGAGATTGAGATTGCGCACCGTCCTGCTGCTCTATATGCGACCACCTTCGCCGTATATCCATGTATTATATATAGACGGGAGACAATTACGTATTCCGCACACGAGAGCCGGCTGCCTCGCCGTATAATACTGCAGATTATACATAGACGCCAATTCCCCCTTCTTTTTTGGGACGCCACACACGACCAACACACGCACACACGTCAGACAAGCGGCAATATATAGCAAACAATCGTTCGTCACGTCGCATCCTCGCGCGGACATGCTCGCCGACGAGCGACCAATGGGCTGCGAGCACCATGGCCACCGTTCCAAAAACGCGCGTGCCGACTTATCAGCCCATTTGAGCTTAACGCGACACATGAAATGGCGCCATCTACAGGCGGCAAAAACGTTTTGCTTCCACCAAAACCGCTAAGATGATGCTAATGCAAAAAAATTGTCCCCCACTTCTCGTGGCAGATCACCTAAGAAATAATACGTTTTTATAATAATAAATAGAAGACAGATTTTGGAGGCCTGGAAGAACACAAACATCGGATAAGAGAGGTCAGCTGAGTTATCCGTATCAGTGACGCTACCTTCGATCAGAATGACCACGAAACCAGCGCCATCCAGCGACAACACCTGTTCCCAGTTCGACGTATCCCAGCATGAAATGGAACAATGCGCAATACTGTATTACACAACACACCACGTTGATTCCAAATGATTTGTCGCCGCCTCCTCCTACCTTTCCCCCCACCCCCTATTCCCCCGAAACGGCGCAGACGTTACATGGCAACCACCGTGGTACACATATACATGAATTCCGCCTAGGCGAGGGGAAGGTGAATAAGGATGGTCAAGTCCTAATTTGGAAGGAACGCGCGCAACTCGGGGCGAATTAAAAGACAAAACACATAATACATACTGGCTGTGGCGTCGTCGCCTGTATCCTCAAACGACGAGGACGAACCAAAAAATTATCCGGTAGCCCTGAACAGTCACAGTGCGCGTTTTCATTCTTGACGAACGCCAAATTGAGCCACAATCTCGGATTGTGGTGAAATTGGTCAACGACACATGGCAGTCATATAATCACAAGTTAGGTACATTTTTAAAAGTACAAGGGTAGTCAAAATGGCGCCAACAATTTGGAAACTATGATCAATACCGCAAATTTGTCACAATGAATTTTAATTTCACTGAATTTTAAGGGCACTTTTGAACACTTTGTCAAGTATTTTTATCCAAAAATTGTTAGAAGGTGACGCCAGAGTTTATCAATGATAACGAGAAATGAAGTGGTAAGTTGGACACAAACTAATATAACTGGCGACGATATTGAATCAATAGAAATGATAGATCACGATTTAAGATACAGACAACTATGTTGAAGTTTGCTTCTATATTAATATAATAAATATGAATATAAAAGTAGTGTTGGCTGCATCTCTTTCTCGAAACACTGGTGAAGCAATTGGAGTTGCGCGCATGAACGATAAATGATAAGAAAAATAAACTAGCAAAAGTGAACATTTGGATGAGTATGAAAAGATAAAAGTAAGATTTAATCGCTTGTTGTACGCATTATATTTTCAAAAAATTGTGAGGAGGTAAATTTTAGAGACTCGTGTATGACAGACATATTTATTATTCAGAGCAGAACTGAACACAAATTTTGTATTTATTATACTCTAACGTACTTCACTTATTCGCCTTTTAGATACAACAAGTGTATATACAAGTGTGTATGTCATAAAACTGTTTTTATAATAATTAAATTATCTGATCATATAATATTTAAATACAAAACAGAATAATGTAAGAAAGTGTGGCTCTTAATCGTCTTATCGTATGTACTGGAGCCATTAGCGAGTAAGAACTACTGATATCAACAATGTCATATAGTCAGAATAAAGAGAAGACTCTCAAAAGATAAATGGAAATGATTATTGCTCAAGTCGTACCAGGCAGTGGTGCACGACACATCCTCGGAACTGATTGGGTCAAATCATCGGAACACGACAGACGAGCCGTAGTAAATTTCGCAGATGCAGTAATTCACTGGAATTAATTATTTCGCTTCCCCCCATTATTGATCGAAAGCTGAATTTTTGTCGTTGCACAAGGCAAGGAGAAAGACAGCGAACATTTTTACTGACACTACATCATCAGAGCTCCATTAGTATTCCAGGCTTTTTAGCTGTAATACAGCTGGCAGAAATTACATGAATATTGAATACTGCAACAGAATTCAGTTTGACATTTAACTTGTCAGATATTTTTTTAACGAGAGCTTTAGAGAACATCAAGATTTTGAAACCACTCAATTTTCATTCTGATAACGTTTTCATAAAACAATATGTCGTTCCACTGATCTTAATTTGGAAAGATAGTGCTGAATTAATGTTGAAAAATATAAGACCGAAAAATTCCCACAAACAGAAACGCCCTTTCAAATTCGAATCAGAAAAAAATTAATACAATTTGGAATATCGACTCGTATAGATGAATTCATGTGGAAGGGAGGATTGGTTAGATTTTTTGTGGCTGGGAGGCTTTTGAAAATATCGATCGCTCCAGTTGGCAGACAAAATGTCATCCGCGTCTCAAGACTTTTTACAATATAAAAAATCGATATTTTATCGCGCGATTGCACTTGGGTTGGCGGTCCCAGCCTAAAACGAAAAATCAAGACTAGCTGACTTCAAATGTGGAGCAACAAAGGGGACAGTGAGCGACAGAGAAAAAAAATTGCCCAACGCGGGCGACGATGACAACGCGCGCATTCTTAAGACTCGAGAACTCGGCGAAGGAAAGAAGGGGAGTAATGAGGCGAACGGGCACGCGGATGGATACAAATGGCCGAACTACGACAACAGTGATGGCGGCCGCATCTCCCGGGATGCCCCCGGTTCGCGGTCAGAAATGGCGCCACTGACCACCACGCGCCATTCCACAATTTTGCAAGATTTATTTAAATGTATCGAAAGACTGTTCTGCGAAGCTTCAATCTGTTAATCAGAACGGATCAACCTAGTAATTTTTTTAAAATATGCAATACATGAAAAAATCACAATAAAATGTCTCACAAAACTGTAGACCACATGACAAACGATTTGTTAATAACGATTTTAAAATTAAAAATTACCAACTAGCAAGTTTAGTGAGAAATGTGCGCCATGACCATACAACAAGGCGACACCAAAATCTCAAGACTACATTAAAAATCTATTTTATTAGTGCTGAAATAGATATAGGTAAATAACACCCAAAGTTGGACCCGAATTTATGGGATGGAACACAACAGTTAGAAAACATTTATCTGTAGGAATACGCCGCACGCCGCCAGGGACGTCAGCGTCGCCCCCTCATTATTGGCTCCGGCCACCAGAAGCGACGCCATCAACGTGGGGAATGTGAACTATGACGCCTGGCCGCCGGTGACGAGAGACCACCACCACCAATGCAACTTCGCTGGCAAATGCGACGGAAAGGGCGAAAGCTGGCCCGGGCGATTTTTCCTCCAACGGCATCCGCGCATGTGTCACGACAACACGTCGCCGTCGGGCAGAAAGGCGGGGGCCAAACGCATCACACGTCGGGGCCAATTTTCGCTCATATGTAACTTCAAATTTGTCCACACTTCACGCGCTCCGACATTCCCACTACAAAACAACCGAGATCAACCATTTGGAAACATCGACAGGCCGCAGATTTCCCATTCGCGCCGCCAAGAGCAAGCACCGGTAGTGTTTCCAAATGCTTGAACCAATCCGAGGATTCGATCGACAACTGCGCATGCTCCCCTTTTTACTTGTCACTTCCTCTCCCCACTCACCCACAACAGCCCCATCAAGATGGACTTTCCATCACCACCCACAAATTCGTCGGCCCCTAAATTCTTCCTCCCCAATCCAATCCCCAACCACGACCAACGTCACCTAACCTCCTGAGATCCACCGCTATTTTTCCTTTAATCTCATGAATTTTCACAGAATATTGTTATCCAGTACTACTACTTTTTACACAAGATTAGCGATTCTTTGAAATACTGCAATTGGTGAACGCGCCGCCGCCTTAACTGCATCGAGCGCACCAGAGTCTATCATTTATTTCCAATGAAGTGAACTGATAAGGTGCTGCCATTCTGGGACATCGTCGCCAGGAATCAGTCGGCGAATCGAGCCCTGGACTGATGAGGTGCGCAATAGAGTAGGAACACGGTGGGCTCGCTTTACAAGTAATGATCTCAGGGGGATAAGAAGTATGGTAGTCAGAACGATGTTGGAAAAAGAGAATCGCGTCAAAGGAGAGAGACAGAGAGGAAAGGCGGCGTTCGACCGGTCAGCCAAAGCAAAATAAGAGCGACCCATAATCTACTCTAAGCCTCTCTCGTCCTCACTTAGAAAGAATTTAGACTTTAAATTCTGGCGAATAAGCTTTGACTCGAGCGCGAAACCTCGAGGTCAAAAACTAGGCGAGACTATAATAGAAGGGGGGAAAGCGCAGAACGTTTGAGATGAAAGTGTGTGTGGGAGTCGATTTAATATATGTCAGGGGTCAGTTTAAATATATAGCCTATACGTAGAGGCGATCTTTGAATTTATATTGGGCTGCATGTGTACTGACCAATCCCTACGATGCACGACGTAAAGGATAAGCCGACGTGCCGAGTGTCGGGAGGTTCGAATGGGGCATCGATCTGCTGGAAAAGGATTTACGCCTCGCACGGGGCGTGAACCGGACAGATAAAACCGAGCCAACGAAGCTAATGTATATACAACTCTACTCTCTGTATTACTTTGCACTTTATGTAATGTAATGTACTTTAAAATCTTCACGGAAATGCTCAGAGAAAATACCTTTCGATTATAATCATTTCCAAATGAGGTCATTTAAAGAAATACCCTCACTACTGTTTTAAAGAAATTTGCGCAAGTTACAAGCAACAAGTATTTGACAAAGATATTTAACAAATACGAAAAACTAAACAGGAAATGGGAAAAATATAGTTTTTCCTTTTAAAACTGAATTCATTTTTTGTTATAACATCTAAAAATAAAAGCCGAGGGAGATTGATTAGAAAATGTTCCACTAAAATTTCAAAATATTTTTCTAACAATGATATGGAGAACTTTTACAAGCTCATCATGATGCAAATCGACACAGAGTACAGCTGCCCCTAAAGGGTAAGCAATCACTGCTCGCTTTAGGGAGAGACGTGTACGGCGGTGAAGCCCGACAACAGGGCTGATTCTGACATACTTGCAACTAGCGTGTAGGAGAACTATCAGAGCACTACATTAGGATATAGTAAATTTAAATTAAACGACACCGTTTGGTGAAACTGGATCTAGACATGTTACTCTATCTGATAACTACTTGGTCGAGTCTAAAAGCCAAACAACCTGATATATTCTCTGGAAATTGTCTTTAAAAAAACGTTAGCAAATAAAATGTCATATACTTAAAATATCCAGTAAGAAAAATTATATTTTCATTGCACCCTGTTTCACTTCCGGTATGATCCGTTGCGGCTAGATACATAGATAGCACAGGTACATTTCAGCTTACCAATGACGGCATGCGACACACCGGTTAACACTGCTGTCGCACTGCTTCGGGGGCAGCCAATAGCCTTTCACGGGTAAAAAAAGGCTGGTCCACGATTTGCGCGGGTGCCCGAAGGCACACAGATAAAAAATAATTCATCATAAAAATGTTTATTTTGCTCTTGAAACCGCGACCCGCCAGAGCACGCGAGGCTCTCCCAAAATACTAATCAGGGTGCACTGCGGCATCCATTATTTTAGATAATGTGTGTGTACTTGTCTCTTCAGCTCAGCCGTGTCAAACAAGTGGGAACAGGGCTATATAAAAAAGGTCAAGCAAACACTGCTTCAATGTCGAGTTTCTTTTCTCCACGACAAGGCTTGCTGACTGGGCCTAAGACCTCTTAACGGTTGAAATGCAAACGTTTGTCCAGGTCCTTCAAAATTACTATTTTAAAGTGAGTGCCGGAGCTTACTGTTATTAATACGAGTATCTATAATTTGTAATCGCGTGGACCTGTAGAAATGAAACAATTGTTTTACTCCCATTATGAGATTTAGTCACATTACTCTGAATCGGAATCTACAAGCTCATGTTTCAATGTTCCAAAAATCAGAAACCAGAATCGGATGATTCAACGAACGGCTCACCGAGCCTCCGCTTAAATAAATTGGTCACTGGACACGATACAGAAACAAGCTCAGAGCCCAATAACATAACGAAAGCAGCAACACCAAAAAAACAACGGTTACCTATTTTTTTGGCATCATTTGCGAAGCATCTTTCCCGTACCAATTGCCAGAGAGCAAGAGCGAAATGTCTACAGCGAGAGAGAAATACCCGAGAATACACCTCGAATTACCACAAAAGGAAGACTTCAATTTGCCCGGAATGCCGCTACATCCCCTCCCTCCTTAACTCATCCCCCACCCCCCAAGCACTCCCATTTGATGACGGCCATAATGAGGACACCCGCATTCGGAGCCACGTAAACGTGTTCCATTTCGATTTTCGTTTTTATATATATATATTTTCAGGCTTCGCAACCAACATCTTCCGAAGAAACGCGTGTCTTCATTTTCATCATTTTATCAGGGGCCATGTGTGTGTGATTATTGTCTCTGGCGTTTGGGGGGGGGGGGGCTGCAATTCCACCGGATGACGCCCATTTTACGTGTTGTATACGAGTGTGGATACAACTTGCGTGTACACGCACGGGACCGAGCGTCGGTTTTAGTTTAAAATTGGTTTCCGAACGTCGGTCGTCGGCAGATAATTGGAGAGGCGGCTGGAGACTCGGTTATCATGACCAGAGAAGGCGCAGATTTTAAGGTTGCAGCTTCGTGCTGATCAAGAGTTTAAATTTGTTTCCCAAAACATATGGGATTAATCGGGAAAGGTGTGAATACAATTACATAATAATTCGAATATTGTATAACGTTAATTTTGTCCATACGAGCGATCACAATTTTCGGTTTTGCCAACAATTGTCCTGGTTATGCAAGATATTAAACTAAACACATTTTATTAAAATTATTTTCAAAATGGGTAATGCATTTTGGAAAAGGTCTTATAATTAAATTGACGGAATAATAACCATTCTTATCAAACACCAGTATTTTACAGTTCGAATGGAAACGAAAAAAATCCAGGAGAATATTTACAACTTAATAAATAACTTTAGGTTACTACTTATATTTTTTAATATTAATAGTCATTCCCAAATACAAACCCATATTAATAAGACATTGCCAGTGCTCACATGAGACACTAAAGTGCCTAAGCACCAAGAGGGTTTCAGAAAATATATTACACTACAGTGAAATTTAAAAAAATGTTAATACAATAAAACAAACAAAACCATAAAATGTGTTATCCAAAATATAGTTTACAGTTAAAAGCAATTGTTAACAACCGTGAGCAATCCTGATAATTTGAAAACTATAAGCCTGTACGTGCGTATTTTCATTTTATGGGGTTAACACATTTTCGAGGGGAAGAAAAAAATCAGTTTTCTAAACGCCTGCGAATCCGGTTTCCTAATCATGGCTTCCCCGTATAGACATAGCGATATGGTGCGGGCATTGCAATGGCCATATCACGCTAATAAGAATACGCTTAGTCTGGAAATATCGAGCTGGGCAATGGGCGCGTTATATATACGCGGATGTAACGAACCCCAAACTAGGCTATAACTCGCGCCAGTTTATTTTGCAGCTCCGACCATTACAAAGTTCGAAAGAGAGAGAAACGTGAAACTGGACACGGAAGTCGAACGAGGCCGAACCGAGATACAATGACCGCGCGTGGCACGCACAAAGAATCTAGGAAGAAGAGTGGCGAAAGAAAGAAGAGACGACGAATAAGAAGACGGAGAAGAAAAAAAGAAAATCAAGGAAGAAAACTGAACGCAAACAATAACGAATACAAAAATCTTTGTCTAGAAAAAAAAGAAAAACCGGGCGCCATGTAACAAGCACAAATCGACAAGGGGAAAAAAGTCAAGTCAGCTCCGTTCAAACCTAATGGGGTTTGCTACGTTTCCAGACGAAATCTTAGGGTTATAGCGCCCCATTTTGTTCGGATTGGTTAGTATAGCGGGAGTGGTCTCATTTACAATGAACGACGGCCCTCATTGCTAAAATAGGTTTTGGAAAACCAAAATGCAACGGATTATGGGCTGCCACGTTTTCTATATATCGTAGGTCCACACGGAGCTAGATACTTTATAGCAGCGTATGCCTCGAATCCAGATCTCGAAAAACGCCACAAACGCCGTCCTCGCCAAGGGGTGGCACTAATCGATTTGAATCGTTCACTCAGAATTATGCGATTCACACTGAAATTGGGTGCGCCCACACATTGATTGACTTTTTATTTATTTATTCCAGTGTACTACCTATACATTATATATCAACTGCTATCCAACTAATAGAAAGAGGGTGCCCACTAACAGTATCACATCGACTCGAACAAGGCGTCTAATGTAAACTAAAGTGTTGGGAAATTGCAGGACTACAATTATAACTCGGTAACGAAAATATTTTAAACGTAAAATTTTAAAACATCTTCTCGAAGATAAAATAACAATATGAAGATGTTTTAAATTTTTACGTTTAAAATATTTTCGTTGCCGAGTTATCCTGCGTATCGTAGTAGTATGGTCCTGCAATTTCCCAGCACTTTAGCTAATACTACCAATGGATCCTATTCTTTTCTTTGGTTTAATGTAAAGTTATGCAGATGAATGTAAAGTTATGGCAGATGATGCCATTATAATTTATTTCATCAATCGCGGCAAAGCGTTACGTTTACTGAATACCTGAGAAATGTAGTTAGTAAAACGTTGAAAGACATTGTGTAGATAAGAAATAAATAAAATCTTAAAGGCAGACTCTAAAGGACAAAAAAATTTCATATATAAAAAGGAAAACATAACTCAATTAACATTTTTTAAATAAAAACACTGAAAGCTTTTCTCATACCTCCTCTGCATGTTGTTCAGGCCAACCGAAATTGATCACAAATGCCCTGTACATTATCTTTAATAGCAGGTTTTTCAAACTTTATTTGAAAAATGAAATTAAATGAAAATGTGGAAGCCCAGAAAAGCCGAATTGTATATACCCGTTTGTCGCATTTGTGACCGCATTGTATGTGTCACGACAATATTTTTTAACTGAGAACGCTAGCACATAAAACAAGTAATACATAAAAAAGGTTACGGAATCTGCCTAAATAATAGGAATTCATAGGTTCTTTTTATCTCTGCACACGCAGAATAAAACCTAATGGCAGGCAACTAGTTAGCAATAATTTTTAATTTAATTAATATATAAAATATAAAATAATTAATTTTAATTTAGCAATAATTGCAGCTACAAAGTCTCGCCACATAAAACAGTAGCGACAGTTAGAGACTGCCTGTAAACAATATCGGTTTTATGCAAATAAAAAGTTTCTAAATACCTTTTGGGAGTTCATTACAACCAATGAGTAAAGGCAAACACTCTTTCTCAAAAGTTTGAATGAGAAAAATAGACACGTAATATCCACATTTATAAGGAAGCCGATCTAAATCGATCTGCCTGAATAACTTAAGTCATTACTAGCTAACCACCGTCAAGGTATTGTGTATGCGTAAATGTTAGTGGGCCTCAGCCTGCATTCTTCGAATCAATTAAACGGAATTGATGGACGCCAAGTGTAAACGATAATAATGCGTTCGTGTATTTACTCGTACGTTAATGAGGAGTTCGCAAAATGGTGTGTGTGTGTGTGTAAAAGGGTGGGTGGAGAAGAGCAAAAGCATGTTTGCACCCAACGCACAAATTTGCAATTACCCATGAAAATACTATAAATGCGAACATAAAAATCCTCCTAGCACCCAGAGACATTATTCACTTGTATTCACTTCAAATGAACGTTAAAGCAATTAAGATACATCTCACGAGTAGACACAGTGAATGGACAACTCTGTACCCCTCTTGGTGCTTAGGCGATATGTGAGGGGACACATTTCTACAATTTATTTTACATTACTATTACATTTATTTTATACAAACCACTAACTTTATCAACACAATCGTCATCAATCAATATAAGCCACCCACTCAGGTGTAAGATCTCCTGCCATGTTCCAAACACCATATTTTAAATAGGCTGGCTTGTTTTAATGAACAACTAATGGATTTGGGTCTCAGAAAGGTTAGCCGGTGACTCGTTGCAAAAAAGATTTCCGATAAATTCCCTAGGTGGTGCGAATTTCATACACGAACTCAAAAATTTAGTAAATGCATTTCTTTGATCAAACAGAAATAAATTAATGGAAGTGAGGAGCCGACATAAATAGTCATTCCATATACTGTGCGCATGATAATGTGGTCGTGTTATTTTGAATATTTACAATGACAACATAGATCCCTCTACCTGGTAACTATTGACAGTATCAAGAAAAACTAAACTATACTCGTACGGTTAACCAGGCAATAGTAAAAAAAAAATGATTCAGAAAATAAATTTTTAATTCAATTATTTTAACAAACGGTATGAAATCATTCATAGCATAACAAGTTCTTTAATTAAACGCATCGGTTTTTGCGTTGAACTAAATTGGCGTCTATAGATAACGGATAAAAGCGTTAGATATGGTCAAAATGTGCTGAAAAGATTTCAGAAATTTCGAAAACTAATAATTGTATAAATTATATGACCAATTTTGACTTTCTCTAGGAGAATATGATGGATAAAATTAGAACCATGGTTAAGCAATATGACATTTCAGCTCCCCAGAGACTGGAAACCATAACCACTGACGTCCCATGCACTATTGATATCGGTGTTCAAAATAAATATATTATTTATGATGCTATTTACACATAATTTATACAATATAGAGTTTAGCTAAATGTTGCCATATTGATCAGTCCACATGAAAGCCTACTTACAAATAACGCGCGTTTGTATTTATTAATGCAATATGACAATGCGAAGTCACATTTTAATGGAATAAATACAATTATCTTTTGAGGGGGTTTTCGCCTTCCTTCCCAGGATATGTCAGGTTATGCGCATGCATCACTACTGAAACCAAACCGCACATTCAGCCTCCTAGGACCACCATTCAAATCGCCCAGGGATTTTGAAGTATCATATTTTCCAATTAAATTAAAAGATACACAAATAAAGAACCTGGTGAAATGTCATGATGATAGATATAAATGTAGATATAATCAAACCATAAACAATTGCAAGCATCGCCTTTAAAAGAAATTGTGTAACGATAAAGATATATTGCAAAACATACCGTCGGATAGTCAAGATGACGTTGGCAAAGAACGTGTCTACAGATTAAAGAGTTGTGTTCCTGTCAATCGGAGCCCGAATCGGTTCACCCATCGGGCATGTATGGACGGAGGCGACTGATACCTGGTCCGAAAATTCATAATTGTATCGTTGAATTAATTTCCTGACCTGAAGAGTAGAGGATGCCCTCATGCCCGAATTGTTGTCCATTTCCCGAAACATCAGCGAAACACGCTTAGAAACATGCCTCGACAAACCAGATGAGAGTTTATAAATTAAATTATTTCCAACTAGTTGACGATGTAAATAACTGGTTGAAAAATATGTCCAATAGCAAATGAGAGTTTAATTAATTCTAGTGAAACACTATCCTCCGTACATGTACGTACATGTAATTAATTGGGAATGCTAATGCGTTTTCACGCATGTAAAAAAAATCGCAAAGCATATCACAGACTGTCAATGTGTAAACCAAACACAACAAGGACGCAGAGTCTCATGAGACTATTCCTATGTATAAATTGGAAAGTGTGGCGCCCAATGCGCGACGACAATCTGCAGTCTGACAGGGGCCGAAAAGAGAAAAATACACAACGGGGCCATAGGTAAATACGTGCGAATTGTTAAGCACACAATCAGGCAGGAACACCGGGAGAGCGACTAATGATATGACACAATTGTTGATCGAGCATGCCGCGCGGGGTCGCGAGAAGTCACGACACACCGCAGGGCGTCGCCGATAGGGGCGCCCCCTATTAAGAAGATTGGCGGTCATCCCGAGACCCGAGTTTGCGATCAATGTAAAAGAAATTCTACGAATAATACGAAAACAAAATAAAACGAACACGAAAAAACTCTAAAGAACTTGCAGTTGAAAGGGATTGCAAATGGTCACGGAACGGGGCAACGATTTTCGCTCAGCGCAATTTGCATGTGAGCCAGGATCCAACAACAATTTATCCAAGATTCCCAATGGGCTATGAGCCACTGCAAGAAAGGCTCATGGTCTTGCGAGGAACTGTTGTGTAATTGTACGTGGACGCGGCGCGTTTCATAGAAGTAAGCCCGCTCTAATTGATTTCTGTTCTTTTATTGGCGAAATGAATCGATATGAGCCATATAAGGAAACGGGACATTCCGTCCCCTTTGCAGCGTCACTCAATACAAACACAAATTAAAAGGACATTTACAATGTTGTCAGTGTGCTTTCACGACGTCGACGACGAAATTGCAAATAGCATAATCGAACAAAGCGTTTCCATATTGAGTGAGATATTTCCATGACTATTCCATGTTGTCATCTTGTTTATACATGGACGCAAGGTATAGCGTATTTATCAAAGGTCAATTGCATTTATTATGTGGCTTCCATTTGAAAACCAATAGGATGGTTTACAAAACATGGACTAAAATTTCTAATATCTGACATGCTCATATGCGGTAAAAACAGATAATACGTGTCTTTTAAAATGCTGTTTTCAACTATCCATATATTATTAATTTGTATTTTTCCAAGGTTGGACACAAAATCATATTTGCTATTGTCTTATTGAGGCTGATAACAAGAAAAATAAATGTAAATGGTGCTGGCCCTTAGGTTAGCAATAATGCCGCTAGGATCCGATTCTACATGAAGCTACTTTGAGGGCCCTCTGGTTTGCTAAACTAAAATTGGACTCTCTAAGGGTACTCAACATAGAACGATCAGGCGATCGCAAAATATACACAAAATGATAAATACAAATCTTTTCACAAGGTGTGTGGTTGATAATATTTATTGATTTTTTTATATGGTTATTTGAAGAATGTTTCGATCTTATTCAGATTGTTTAAACTGAGCAATCTTATACAGATTGATATTTTAAAGTGTTCTGCAATGAAATGTCAATTTTTTTCCTAAACAAGTTCTTCTGACACTAATTTCAGGGATACTAGAAAATGCCCAATGAGGACACAGTCATCCATATACCTGTAATAGTGATGTGCATCCCAATATTTTTATGAGCAATTTGCAGTGTTTGTTTTCATTGCTCGTGAATTTTCGATAATACTAACTTTCAGCATACATGTATCTCTGCTGCACATACAATAAATATATTTGATACTAACTCGGTCTGAGTGTTGTATATGTGAAATGACTTGTGTATGTGCTACACTGTACTGTATAAACACATTATCAGTTTCGGCAAACATTGGCAGCAACCGAAAGGGGTTGGCACTTGGCCGCAACAGACAACCGTTTCACCTGTTTCTATAGGTGGATTGTCCCGGATGATTACAACGATTCAGCCATCAACAATCAAGCGAGGGCCGGCCGGCAGACAACTCAGGCGAACCGAGAAACAGACAAGTCGTGTTTTGACACTTGCGTCAGCTCCAACGCCACTTGCCGCGGCTCACTTGGGGGCGGAGGGTGGTGCGAGGAGGAAGGACCCGGGTGGTCTGGTAGAGGTGGTGTGGGTGTTGCAACCATGACTTTCATTTCAGAGAGAGGTGGCGGAGAAAGGAGACGGGAGAAAAAGCGGTTCGCGGGACCTGGTGTTACGCACACCAGTGAAGTGCATGTGGTGCGGGCCACCACCTTACGTGGTAACAACAAAATAACAACAACGCGCCGATCGACAAGTCGCCACCTTCGCCGCTAATGTTACTCTATCGTCACATCGATTTATTGTAGCAGGTCTGATATTTGAGTAAACTGAATAAAGACATTTCGATTAGTTCGTGATAAAAATGTTAGCAGTTTATCTGTGACCTCAGTAAATCGTCACCAATCTAGAGGGCAATCAATCTTGCGATTGAGTATTTATGGAATCATTAAGCGCAACCTGTTGGGCCACATAGAACATCGTCTGATTGCGAAATAAATAAATTGCGCAATTGCCTGCTTTCACGGATAACAACACTGGGCCAGCTATTTAAATTAATTGTCCACAAATAATTTGCGCATATTTACGACCGGTATTTTGAATCAAACGTTTGCTCATGGATCGACGATGGGCAATTCAAACCACGCAACGCTTTCGTCCCTTAAGATAGGGTTGGTCGAATAGAGGGTGGAAGCCGGTTAACACACCTCGATGCCACACAAAACCGCCACCACCGACTAAGCCGCCACCAACAAAAACCACCACCAAGAAAGCTCTCACTTGACGCGATAGGCCTCCACGGATCTCACATCTACCTGCGAAACCTCCCAAGCCCCCATGAACAAATAAAGTGTGATGGGAGAAAAAGAACTCTCCTAACGCGATTGCTTCGGCTACTCTTCTGATTGCCGGAATTCCACGATTTGTTAGCTTCAAAAATCAAAACAGTTGCATAAAATAGCACAACTGTGCTTTCTTGGGTACACGCCTTCATGAACACCTTCATCGAAATTCAGTAAAACGCGGTTAGTGAATTAGTGGGCCTCACGAGGATGTACTTTCACAATATGAACCAACCCCCAACAACGCGTCGTGGTAGTGGGGTGGGTGGCACCCTTCACTCACGCACTCCATCTTAATTAATTACGAGTATACCGGGGCCAACCATGCACATGCACACACACACACACACTACAGAGTATTTAGCCGGGACAGATGCCGCCGCGCGCCCGCACGCTTCGTCCACACCTGCCCAAACCACGAGAGAACGAAACGTGTGAGACCCGTAGGTGGCGAACAGGGTAGGGTGGGGGCGGTAAGGGGGGGGGCAGGGAGGAGGAAGAGCGGGAAAACACACACGACATACACACCACGCACAAAACTATTATCCCCATGACCGAACTTGGCGTGCAAGTAACGTAACCCCCATTCTCAACTGTTCCTTTAAATGCCGCTAATGGTCTCGCAAATAGTTTCGTAAAAAAGGTGGGTACGGTAGTGGTAGTGGTCGCGGGGGTTATTGTTATTATTTTTTTTTTTTTGCAGTTGGCTCTCCTCCCTGTATGGCACTGGAGCTAGAGGCGATCTCATGGGTACGAACAAGAAAATCGTGACTGCCGCATTACACCTCCTCCATAGATCTCACAAACACAGACGCGGATATTGGGTATTGACCTTTTTCTTTGACCCTGATGGAAATCACGGAGCGAGAACCTCACTTAATCCTCGTCTCTCGGGTATTACCGTCGTATGTGGAAACAACGTTAAACTAAATGACATTTCGAGCCATCTGTTTACCAGACTACCCCATTTCTATTTATAGAAAGGGTTATCGTTAATTTGTTAAATTACCCTTGCTTATGATTTTCCATTTTTAGATTTAAACAAATATTTTCCGAGATTAGTGGTACAAGGTAACTCAACTAGGAGCAGCAGTGCAGCGTGACAAATCTTTGAATCTTTCATTTATTTAAAACACATCTGTTGTTGAAAGTAATTAATTTTATTTTTTATTAAATAAAACTGTACTTTATTTCGCAAAGATTCTTTGTTGAACCGGAGTGCAGAGTAATCTCAATCCAACCGTAATCAAAAAATACTAAATCTTCCACCGGGTACTTCCATTTTGGATGCATCTTTACGCCGAGGTCCAATCTGGTTCTTTCGGAGCTGCTCCTCTCTCTTCCTTTTTGTTACGCTGAAACGATCCTTGCACCAATGACATTAGCTATTTTTGGAGAGGGAGGGTGGGACATCAAATCTAGACTTTGCTACGAGAACATCTGAGTATTTTATTGCAATGACGTGCCGCCTGTAATAATAATGGGCTGTATTTTTGATCACGATAAAACCACAGCCAGTTTCGAGCGACCACAATGGAGTTACCGTTTCTCCAAAGGCCCGGCAACAAATCAAATCCGTGAGGCCCGGACCCCAGGGCGCACATTAAAGGTGTTCGCAAAAACACAGACGCAATTGCAAACTTCAAAATGAAAAAGATCAGCATCTCTTTCTCCGCCTCAACAGTAAGCCCACACACATCGTACGACCACAAAAGAATAATCAAACCATTCACAAATACACTTGGAATGCTAATCAGGGCCCCACGGACAAAGTTCTTTCAACGAATTGGCTACACAAGCAAAGAGAACGATGATAAAAAGGTTAAAACACCTGCTACAGCAACGTCGATGCGAAACAGAGAATCCTTTTAGTCTGACCAATCAAGAGCAAAAATGTTCATCGCCACTCCACTCGATCTTGAGCAGTGTCTACACGCTCACTTCCAAACACTGATGACGAGATGGCGAGATCAAGTCTGTC
The DNA here is from genome assembly GCA_034698785.1 of Mycogona germanica. NCBI lineage: Eukaryota > Metazoa > Arthropoda > Diplopoda > Chordeumatida > Chordeumatidae > Mycogona > Mycogona germanica. The sequence goes on along the minus strand of JAQGBY010000453.1, from coordinate 14,460 downwards.
CGATCAGCACACATATGGAAAGCTTTTGTTCGACCGATGCATTGGATGGTTGTCCCGCTTCTCGGCGGCCGTCTGTTAATTAAGCCATTTAGAAATAAGACGAGGTGAGGAAAGGAAAGGAAAAATAAAAAAAACGTATACGTTTAACAGTCGTTTCGCTCGCTGAGCGGACAACTGTTAGCAGAGCTCAGTTTCAATCGTTTCCATGTTTCTTTTGATTCTCGAGATACGTCAGCGAGTTGAGAACAGTAAAGGTGAAGAAAGGGGAAGAAAGGTGAAGTGTAGAAAGAGAGTGGGGGGGGGGAGGTTCGGATACATACTATTGAGAAATAACCAATACCACATAGCATTAAACATGTGGTGATCTCTAGTGACTTTCGTGTGACATGTGAAGCAACCAAAGACAAACCTCCGCTTTCACAACTTCCCACATGTCAAATGTCAAACCATTGGAAAACAGAACAAACTAGTTATAGTTAAAATAATAGCCATGCACAAGAGCGACAATGGCATAAAGGACATTTGGTTGATACGCATATCACGTTTAGCATAACTTATAAAATAACAGTATCCAAGAATTGGCGTGAGATGCTGGTATAAGTAAATAATTAATATAGAAAAATTGCAAGACAATTGTAGACGGCACAAGTACGTATAATAAACAAGAATGTTTATTTTTTCGACTTAAAACATATTGTATACAAAAATTACAGAGGAGGGGAACAAATTGGTGTTGAGTGTTTCGTTCTGTTGGTGACTTGCCCAATATTTTCGAACTCCGAACAACTACAGAACGAAACAATAATCAACATCAATTTCTTCCCCCTGTAATTTTTTTTATACAATGCAATGAGCTCGACAAAAAAACATTCTTATTTATTCTACGAACTTGTCGTCTACAATTGTCGTCCTGCAATTTTTCTACATTAATTAAAATAGCAGCGCTTAAAGTACCCACCTTTTCAGTATTTCATAGATCGAAAAAAAAAATAGACTTTAAATTGTAAGGATTGTTCAAAGTATTGTATAATAAGGTGCGGAACGTCCAAGCTAACTCAATTACAATTACACGCCATCAAAGTTGCACAGACACACTAACAAAAACGCCACATCACTTCTCCCTCCCCTCCCCATCCAACAGCTAAATGAAGCGATAATATAACACGTTGTGACTTATGCGCGCGAATCAAGTGACGTGGAAATTGGCTACTATAATGGTAGGTGTACGGGGGGGGGGGGCACACGTTCACATTTAAAAAAAACTAATACACCCAACACCTATAGACGACCCACACGTCATAGCACCCTTCATCGCGATGATGATGATCACCATCATCATTATTATTACACCCCTCTCAGCGGAACACTCCAACACAACCCTTGCCAAAACCCGAGGATCAACCGACCACCCTTGCACACATTCGCCCTCCATTTTTTTACAGGCACCCCCTCATCCCCCAACACCATGTGTCGTCGCACAGATATACGGTTTTTTATTTATCCCGTTCACACTTCCTATATAGTGTATTCACTCTTTTCCTCGCCTACAAATCGGACAGGTTACATCATCACTTTTAACACCCCCTCCCATCCCCGATCCCCCCAAACATATCATGCAGCCACCCTTTTATCAGAGAGTGTACTACCCCACCCATCCCTTACTTTTCCACTTTTTTATACGCTGTTACACTCCCCCCATTCCATCCATCCCACTCGTTCGGCCGCAAAAAATCTAACCCCTTACTCTCTTAAATCTTCCTGAGTCTCTGTGCACATCGGGTGCACTTTCGAAAATGGATCACAGATGAAAAAGGCCAATTGATAATAGGCTAAATGCTGAACCGTTTTCACTAACCAATCTTAATTTGAAAATAATGCAATAGTGTGTAACCATCTACAACTTTACCCCAGAACTACAGCGCCGGATGCGCGATAAATTTTAGGCGGCGTGAACGGACGCTGATTGAACTAATTGACGAATTTGTGAAGAGAAAAAATGTAACATATTCGAAAACTAACTTCAGGAGAAATTCATTCATCCTGAATAAATATTTTCACAATACTTTGCCAGTCCAGGAACGGGTCTGAAGAAGACATTTGCAGTCCGTACCCTTCCAAACCCCCGATGGCAAATTTCACAGTCAAATTATTACGGTATATACTCTAGTATACACACACACCGCACAATCGTCCCCCCCCGACGTAATTGTAGTTTATCAGATTTAAATGAGGATGGCGATCCCGGTGGGTGGGAAGGATAGAAAGGAAGGGGGGAAATGAGCGAGAACGGGAACTACAGTACCGATCCCCACAAGCAAGGCACACGACGACGGCGGGACCTATTCATCGACCGCGAATTTGATTTTTTATTGCAGATAATTGAAACCTAGTCGAGTGTGTTTAATCTTTTTTAATATCGGATGTTCAACGGGTGAAATGCGGGATGGATGGAGGGGGAGTGTTGCGCGTAAGGGATATCGGGTTGGCGCGGTTCGGGGAACGTGTAAACGTTTCCTGAGGCGGAGGAGGCTCACGCGAGCGGGTAATGTCATAGACTTTATATATGCACGTCGGATCGAGTAGAACTCGGTATGGATGTAGCGGAAGAACCGGCGAGTCATGACACCCCCGGAATTAGGTTTTGCCGAGGCGCATGGTGCAACCGCACAAGGCGATCCGGCTATCGTGATCCGGAGCCGGTCCAGCGCGTCGGGGCACACTCCAAAATGTGGAGTGATCTCCCGCCCCCCCCCATTCATTCGTGCTCTGAATATATTCTCTAAATATACATCAAATAATCAATACAACTGCTACAGGTAGAATAAGCAAACAATATCGATAATTCGTTGTTCAGAAAATGAAAATGGATATGCGAGTATATCGCAAATGAGTCGAACCAATATCGTCAATAATAATTTTGTTTCGGGAATAATTCTTTTTCAATTTTTATCGAATTATCAATATATTTAATAAGCATTAACCACTAATAAAAAATGTCCACTATCAAAAGCTTCGAAAAACGTCACTTGTAAAATGTACTCGTACTTTTACTTTTACAGAGTATTCATTATTACATCCGATCCACAAAAGTTGATAATTTAAGAATTTCAATGAGTCTTTAAGCATTAACGAGATAAGCAGTAAAGTATTTTTGATAACGTTTAATGGCATTTTGAAATTTTAAGTGCTTATAAAAAAATTGATATCCTCGAGACTAAACCCAATTACAGAGAGTTTAAATAACACGACTTATTTGGAATACTACTTTATTTTAGATGTACTGTGATAAATGATAAAAAAAGTATGTTTCTCATTGACCTATTCTGCCTAAACACTGACAACCGTAGTCCATAAACATGCCACTGTCCAAGTTTCGCCATGGAAGAATAAAGAGTAGGGTGCAAATACAGTTTGATTCTTCCCATATTGACCTACCGATTCGGGCGACGGGTGCAACCAAACGCAACAAATAAATAAGCTGACTCTACACAAACGTATTTCGTTTATGTGCGAGTGTTGGCTTTGCCTGGCGTAAACCTCTATAAGCGTGCAGATTCATTTCATTTAAATTCCAAATGGAATGGAGCGTAGTTTGAATAAAATACCGTTCGGCAACAACCTAGTCGAGAGAAGATGGGGGATTTAAATTGAGGCTAAACTTGAAGATGCCAAATGTAATAGCATTTCTTGGTGGTGGCCAAGCTGCTCGGTGAAGAGGGCCAAACTAGGTAAAAGGTTAATGTTTGTTGAACATCGGAGAGTGTTCGTCCCCCAAGAAAGGGGCTTATGGCGGCCTAATTATGGGGCCTATTTTTTAGAAGAAAACACACAAGTAACAAAATTATTGTAGACAATTGAAAATATTTTTATACACACAGTTGAGAGATTTATTTTTTATAAGATAGAATTTGTTTGATCTGCTAGCTAAGCTTATTTACGAAAGAAAAAGAAAAAAACAAATAAAACATTCGATATAAATTACAAATACTTCACTTGAAAAACAACAGTTATTTTGGTACACGTTGGGGATTTGTGGTAACAAAAAACCCAACAATCAATTATTTTAAATTCACAGGGACGAACGAATACATTGCCAACAAAAAAATCTCATTTTATACAACCTTACGCCACAGGCAATTTCCTGGCTCGTTATACGCGATTCAGATTATTTACGCACCCGACGAATACATTATCTAACGAAAGCACAACTTTAAACAAAAAAATCGAATAACGAAAGTTAAGGATTCCCCAGAGTTATTCGATTTGCAACTGCAAATTGTGCACACAAGTGGAATTCGGTCGACATGAACGACATACGAGAAATTGATTGGCGGCGGTAATGCGCGCAGAGCATTGCACACAGGGCTGACTCACTTGAACATTTGTAACGACATGCCATATAAATAAAGATTCAAAATGGATTAAACTGGATGCGGTTAACTCGTCGTATATCAAGTGTTAAGAACTTGGCAGCAGCATAACTGAAACTGATGGGACATAAAACTCGATTAGCTCAGATCGGAACGAATTCTCATTAGCGTGGTAACCCTTTTATGTGGGCCATTCCTTAAGGAATCCGATGGTGGTGTCTGTCCTGTAGAATGTGATCGATTTGTGTCTTTAGGCAATATCATTGTAGCCGCCTTCCCTGCCAAAATAGCCTTTTTGATCTGGCAAAAATAGCTTCACTCATAGAATCGACTTCTGAATCTTATAATATACAGAAGCATCCGCAATGTTTCCCTTCCGCAATCTTCGTCGCAATAAATTACTTAGTTATTGATACTAAGCCCAGCCAGCTTCAACGAAGTTGTAAGCGATATATTCAACGCAATTCGCCATGTTCTTATTGAAAAATGCTCATTCTTGGTGTCTTGGTGTCTGCCGACATGGCATGTGTCATATAATTATTTTAAAACTTTTATATTGATTTAAACAAATTCTATTTAGTGTGCATTTGGTGTCAAAATAATAATTATTATTATTATTGAAACTGAAACAGATCCCTACCTAGGTTTAAGGCTTATCTTGGCAAAATTACCAGGTCGCTTCTTGGGTTTTCTTAAAGGTGGAAACGTTGGTGGACCTCCTTAACAAATAGCTCAAGACATCGCAGGGCAATAAATATATGCTATATACGTGCGTATAATCGAGACCCAATCTCTTTACACGCTTCCATCTTCTTCAAACCCCTCACCCCCCGGAGCCCGCTTGTTTGAAGATGACAAACGTATCACACGTATGCCGCACACCCCATAAATTACCAATGGAAAAAGCCGGCAACAATTGCACGTAGCGTTTACCATATGCAAATATTGGAGTACGCTGGATGTTAAACAATTGCCCGCCGCGCGCGCATATATCGATTAGACGTACGCCGACACGACAGTTCCACAGAAAACGGTGGGGGAGGGCTGAGACACCCCCATTCCGCCACCCACACCTCCAGCCACCCCGACACCTTCTGTGTCAACGCCACACCTCGGTGAACTTCAGCTCAGCAGGTACCCCGCCAAAATAAACACAATATTGGCGCATATTTACGTCAGCCCGACCGTCCGGACTCATGAGACCCAACTAAAAATCAGCAACCAACATTTGATATGTACAAACGTGATACATTTGAAGAAAAAAAGTGTTATAGAAAATCGTCCCCGACATGTCCCTGGTATGGAATTAGCAGCTTATTGTCGAACCGAAAATCAGAAGACATTTCACGGGCAAAACCGACAATTACTTCTTGATTGTGAGTCAGACAAACACGCTGAAAAGGTGAAGACATCGATCGTCGAACCATACACGAATCGTTCAGTTTTGAAGTATTTACAGTGATAAAAGTGAATTTAGCAAATATACAGTAAAGTCGAATATAAATTGAGCTTCATTTAAGTTATATTATCCAAATACAAATGTCGAATAGTCTGTCTTTAAAATGTCTTTACACCGGTGTCTCCGCAAGATTCTTAAAAAGAAAACCGACAATTAAAGTAGAGAAGCACAGTCAGAAAAAAAGTCATTCACTTCAGCCATCCATTACAAATATCACTCCCACCCACAAAACTCCATTTAGTTTCGGTCACCCTGCATTCGTGGTCCACCCCGCCCCCTCCAATTGACCCAGGGGTCAAAAAGAGGAAAAGGTAATTGATTGTACTAGAAGCGAGGGACCAGTTCTGGTGACTTGCATTTTTTACCGCGACTCGTGTTACACAATGTCTGAGCCAACGCCTCCAAACGAGCCCCTCCCCCCCTCCTTTCCTTCCATGCATTTTGCCCCTGCACTTTTTTCTTGTCAAAAGGACTGTGTAGTTCGCCACTTTTGATTGACAAGTCGGGCTAAAACATCAACGCCATGCGTTAACCCCACATCAATATAATATATTTGTCAACTGGATCGAAGTAAAAGTTCGCGCCTTGGACACATGCAAATTAAATCAAGTTGTCACATTTAAAATCAGACAAAATGTGACAACTTGATACAATCAAAACAACCTATCGCATATTTTCTGTATTGAGGTGCCGAAATATTTGCGTGGCAATGCATTTAAACCACGAGTAAAAACATAATCAATAGCTACAAATAATTGTTGAATTCAGGAGTACAGTGCGTAACTTCAACCTTTAGAAAGTTGGACCATCGTACTATCCGAAATAGCCGAGGAAACAACAATGAAACCTCACCGTACGTGACTGCGGCAACGTCAAAAATCGAAATGCACAAGAGCAGACAATCGCTGACATTCAAAATAGGCCCACTACGATCGTTGTTGAGCGCATGTCAAGTGGTTTGACACCGGGGCGCATAGCACTTGGGCAATCTGACAAGATTATTCCACGAGGTTGCAAACATCCCATATCTTGAAAAGCGAGAGTGGGAGAGAGTTGGGGTGGTGCGCCAATTGGCTCCAAGAGAGAGAGGAATCGAGTTGAGTGTGTGTGGGCCCACATATGGTGAAGTAAATTAGGCATCAGTTGATCTACTCAGCAGGGGGGCAAAAGGCGGGTGGTGGTTGTGGTGGCGGGATGGGAAAAAAATGACAGACCAAAAAAAAAATAGATATTTATAAAAAAAAAAAAACTAGTAGCCGCAAATTTTCGCCATTGTAGTCGCCGGTGTAAGACTTGTCCCCGCCGAGAGCCAAAAACTCGTCTCAAGTTGATAATCGAGTGAAAGAAAAAAACTGGTTGGGGTGGAATCGGGAGGGGAATGGAGGAGGAAAAAAAGTGCTGAGATTGCCTATATCGCCCCGGGTCCGGACCCCTTTCATCGCAGACATTAACAAAAAGAACTTTCTTTTCCATTTTTCAGGGGTGTATAAAGAGGCAAATCGGGGCTCGTAGTGGGGGAGGAGATCGACAGGAAAAAGGTTGCCGGGGTTAAATGTCGGGGTTGAATTATTTTGACTATGTATGGACTTGCGTAACAAACCCGACCAGCCCCTCTTGATCTTTTGACACTTCTAAATGTCTTCGTGGGACCCCCTTTGTAAGTAAAAATTGTGCTCACTGCGCACGCATACGAAAAAAATGAAGCATTGTTTACGGATGATCTCAATGCGCTACAGGTCAGCTCGATGCATTTTGGGCGACGAGACCCTTTGAAGATTAACGGGATTTTATTTAAAGCCAATTTCATTTTTTAGAAAAGTGCCGATATCGGCAAACCTTTTTTTTTTTTAGAATTTTACGGTTTACTACATTATTTTAACTAAACATCGTAAAAGTGTTTTATTTACGTCGCTAATTGAAACCATTTATTCTTTATCTTAAGTATTTTTAAAAAATCCAGAAATAGTTGAACAATTTTTGGCACGCGTCTCAGGAGGAAATATAAATTTTTTTTAAACATGCCGAAAAGTCTCTCTCCGCGGTTCTTTTTCCCCTTCCGTGCCGCCGGTTCTCCATCGAAGGTCTCTATGGGGTTTGCAATAACCCCCTCCATTTCAGTTCCGCAGCTACACTTTTTCCCTCTCTCCTTCCATCGACCCACACTTTCACTCTCTCACACTTGGACGCGCGCAATAATTCTCGCTTTAAAAAAAAAACTCAACACACACACACCACACACGCTACGACATCAATCTGCATGCATTAAAAAGTTGCCTCTTTTTTGCGGGATGGAAGGGGGACCCTTTGTGGGGGTAACGAGGAGAGTCGAAGCGACGGTTGGGTTGGTGCGGGATAGCGAGATTCTGGTGGTAATATGCCCGCAAGCGACACCGACAACGAGAGGTCAAAACTGTTTTAGAAGAGAGGGGGTGGGGGTTTCGCGAGGGAGCGTAGGTGTCACTATGGTGTGTGGTGTGTGGGTTAAAAAAAATGAATTTGGCCTCGTTTGCACCTCGACGGTATAAATTTTTTGTTCCGCATCTTCGTTGAGGTTGGAGGGAGAACAGCCCCGGCCCGAGGCTACAGTGGCCAGGAGAGGGGATAATGGCGGTGACTGCACACTCGTATGTACCCCTATCACATTTAGCAAACATGGAGTGAGGATTTTTTTTATTAAAGGGAGAAGGGGGGGGGGGTCTTGAGAGTAGGGGTTGGAGCATCAAGTCACCTCTCGTTTTTTAATGCGTATAAAAAACGGGTTTCACAAGGTCGACGATATAAATGGCATAGTGGGGACGGAACAGGGGGTAACAAACACTGCCGATAAAAAAATGGTGTTGTCAAATAAAATGAAATGAAGACGGGTGTGAGGGTGGCAGCGTCCCGGGACGATCTGCGTTGGCGAGCTCCACTGAATTAAGGAATTAAGCACGTTGCGCTTTCGCGGGTCAAATGTCACGACCGCAATGACGATTGCTGTTCTTCTTAATTAGTCAACCGCAGGTGTGTCCATTGGGTAGAGGAATGCGATTTCAAGTTTAAATTAAATATTACTTACTGGTACTTCATTTTTTCAAATTTTATCTAAAGTGTGTAAATCGTGGGGAAAATGCACAAATGTGTTACCAAAAATTGGGGTTTCCATTATTTAAAAGTTTTACTACCTCTTCATTGTCTGGCATTAAAAAAACATTTGACAAATGTATGTAAAGAGAAACTTTGAGTTTACCTTGAAAAATTACATGTAAAATTATTTTCTAGTTTTTTTTACTCACGAAACTCTTCTCTCGAAAGCTGATAAAATTATTTGTTTGGGAGAGAAACAATCAATATGCGCTAGCCGGTAACAGTGTGCGGTTCGACACCCTTCTACAAACTCCGCCACACCCGTGACCAATCGATACCGGCATTTACGCTTGCCAGGCAGCAGTTATGGATCCACTCCTTTTGTCACATAGTTTATGATTTTACATTGATCTGTATGCCACAACCCTTCAAAAGCTATTATGAGTGCGGGGAACTCGACACCTCTTATCGCTTGAAACAGCATTTTGCGTATATTCACGAGTATATATATACAGTATCCTCAATAGCCAATCTCTCAATGAACAGCGACACTACTATTGAATTTTTAAAGTGAACCCCCAAACGTTACCACTCACGAAATGTCCGCCGCGATATTCCAGAGTGTCGGAGAAAAAAGGGGAATGTGGAGTGGGTTAAATGTGGGGGTGGAATAGCAAAAGAGGAACGGTGCAATGGAGCGGAAAACTGAAGCGAGGGGGAGTCGATCCGACAAGCGAATATAAATACGGCAAAACATACTAGTAATACATTAGAAACGATTGATCTCAATGCCAGTCGTTTATAAAGTGAAACATGAACACGCCCTTGTTTTGTACGTTGTTTTGTCTGTCATATAATTACCCACGAATATCATTTGGTTTGTACGTAAAAATGAATGAATGTGGTCCATGGGCATCGCTGATGGAAATGTTTACACATAAATTGGTTGGGTTGGGTTCGCAAAACAGAAAAATCATAATAAAAGTTTCTAAACTATATAGAACGCAAAGTTCTATGACGAGAAATTCTACAATTTCCGATTTTCTGATATTTAAAACATGCAAAACATTACACTAATTGCAATTAAACCCTAATAATTTGAAGCCCACTATGAAATGTACAGAAACACGGAACAAATTAGGATTAGGCAACGGTACACATTCTAGTGAGCAGTAGGAATAGTTACCGCATTTTGTGACAAAAAACCATTGGTGAAACTCATTGCTGTGTCAATATGTACGAGTGGGATTGTGTCACTGCAAGCCAGCAATGATTGCCAAAGTTCGGGGGCAGCAATGTGAGTAACGCGATTTCAATGAAACGTAAGTAAATTTGTGAATCCCAAACGCGTAATTCGCGAAGAAACTTGGAAGAGCAACAAGATTGCACTTTTTCGGATTGGACTCGATGGACAAAAAGCGTACGGTAAAAACGCAATACAAGTTCTCCAAGTTCCCACTTCGTCTGAAGTCCTACATGGCCTAAGTCTTTCATGATGCCAACATTGCTAACTAGTTTTTCCATTGACGACCCACGACAAAAATAACACAATAGTGAAACATCGAGGCCGTCTCCTTAAACGGAATACTGACCAATGGTTGCGAATTCAACATCGATCGCAATTACCAAAAGTGACCGGTATTCGGAGACGCAATGCATCCAAGCAGAGGTAGGCGACAAAGAATGGCCAACTAAGTGCACCATGAGAGGCGCCACTGTTCTATGAAAGATGTCATAGAATGGATTGGATGACAACCAAGTTCGAATTTGAGAGTGTGTACGGAGAGACGTCGGGGGAAGGGGAGAGAGAGAGAGAGACGAGGCTTAACCCCGCATGTCACAACAAACTCTTAATACCGAAATCTAGTGAGAGAGATCGAAAAAAAACTTAAATCCTTACAATAAAGACTGGATAGACAGCACAGAGGCGAAAGGTAATGGCGGGGTTTGACCTTATTGTGGCGAACGGGTGAATGGGACAGAGAAAATAGACATTGTGTTGCTATAATACAGTAGGTGAGAACTGAAAGTGCAGATGTGGCAATGATGCCAACATGCAATTTCTGAACAACCAACCTAATTTACCGATACGGTAAAATAATTTTATTTGTAATCAAAATACAAAATTTAAAAATTGAGATATAAAGTAGCAATGTAGTCATTCACAAGCAATAGAATCTAATGAATTTTAACAAAAAAATATTTAATTTGACGTATGATGTAGTGAATTTTATAGTGGTGACGCCAAGTTACGCCACTCGGACTTTTTAACGCATTTAAACGGTGCCAAGTGATAAATAATCCGTGTGCCCTCACGTAACTTATTTTTGCTCTTAGAGCCAAGATCGTTTAGCAAACAGTACATGTTAAAAGCGCCTAGGAGCAACGCTGTGACGTGAGCGCGATGACACAATCCCCGTTTCAGATAGTGGCTAAAAAATACGGCTTACAAAAAGCAATTCTCACTCGGCCTGGTAAAGTTTAGTCCACCGACAGACAGAATGAGCGGGGAGCAAAAAAAAAGCCGACTTCCTTGGAAATTGCGACGAATTTCGAAAGGGATTAACAAGTTTCTCCCAGTCTCCACTAACAAAGTGACAAGTTTGGCTTCTATCTATCTATTTACGAGACTACGTAAGAATTTGTCACGGAAAGGATGCCGCTGTCAGGGGCCAGGGAAGGAGCAACGCCGCGGAGATGGCAAGAGTCCACCGTTCCTGTATGTTTGGCAAAATCCAATTAATTAAGATGATGCTCAGTTATTGTTTAAGAACAAATATCTTAAAATATTGAAGTAAACAATTGTTGCCAAGTAACTAAGTTATCGGCATTCAGTTGAAGATTTTCATCAAAGATTTGTTTAAAACACATTTTTAGTCATATTTCGTTTAAAATATTTTACATAAGGTACAGGATAATTCTCGAATATATTATTTGTATTAAACATATATTTTTATAAATTACAGACGGTGAATTTATATTGAGAATAAATCCAAATTTTTATTGTGTGATTCCAATCTCGTGTCACAAACCACATTGATTAGTATGATCAACCAAATTTTCTAACGAAATTATACGATATACATGTATTCCTATACTCGATTGCACCATTCATTAAAAAAAGTAACAAGAGAAACAACAGCAGAATTTAAATTATGTTTTTTTAAGGTGGAAAAGTCCATCCTTGCTGCTGAAAATGCTCTTTAATCAGTGGCAATTACGTCATGTCTACAATTAAGAGTGAAAAGTTGAAAGTTGAAAAAAACGAGAAAAATAGTTTTTTCTTTCCCAGAAGGTTTCTCAACAGTGTCCAGAGGCGTGGCACAGTGACAGGGTTTCGGTTTAGAAGCGATGCCCCATGGCCAATAGTATTTTTTACGCCCCATCCAAATGTTTTGGTTGGAAGCCAGCACTATTTAAAGACACAGAAAATATGAACAACGAAATTAGGGGAGTTTTTAACACCATCTGTTTACAAATTTCAAACTGTAAAAGGTCATGATCAGGGAGATTTCAAATGTTGATTTTAATCGGGCAACAGTGTTGAGATTACGCTTAGTATCACTAGCGCAAAAATCATTTTTTACTATTATTAAAATAAAACGGTTGACACTTTTTCGTTGTGAATTCGAAAACAAATAGAGAATTTCTTAATAAGAGAAATACAACGCAACCATTTGATGGGTTGTACTTTTAACCATACTTCATTGCAGTATTTTCAAATGGTTTATATTCCAACTGATGATTCCATTCGAGGTCCCCAAAACCTGCGCCCTGGGCAGGTACCCCGCGGTTTTATCCCCCCCACTGAGCAAGCCACTGTACCGTGTCAACCGCGATCGAGCGGCCCGATGCCACGTTGACGTGTGACAAGGCGAATTTGAGACGCGTGCTACGAATTCCAAAAAATCAAAGCTTCACCTCTCAGGCCTTCTATTTTTTTTTTGCCCCTGCCACTTGGCCCAGAGTAGACGGGGCGCCGAAACTCGGATCACAAAACGGGGAACGGAGACAAATACGTCCGCCACGGGTTTTAATTAGGATCATTTTCGTGATGCTCCTGGCGTCGGGCTTTACACAAGAGATACGTTTCGGGCGGGTTCAAATGCGAGAGCTAGACTGACTGCCAACGACAGAAAGAGGGTCGAGGGGAGAAAAAAAAAAGGAAATTCGCTCTGAGACATAATCTGCTCGAAATCGAGCAAACCGTCAACGATAGTGGAGAAGCGTGTACCACCCTGTGTGACACGTTAATGCAGTGAATTGTTACACGGCCCCATTACTAAAACAGTCTTTAAACCCTCGCCCATCACCACCCCGTACATGGGACTGTCGTCTTAGGTTCATGATTCGGCGAATTTAAGATCATATAAATGATCGTAAATAGCAGCGCAGTCCGTGAGTTAACTAAGTTAACGTTAAAATTGAGGTAATCAAAGATACACAGCAAATCAGCTAGTAAGCTAGCTAAATACAGTTGACATTTTAGCGAGTTTCTTACATTTATGATTTTAAGAAAATAATTTTTTCAAGGTTTGTGGCAAATATGATAACATAGGAAAATGTATTTCAAAGAATTAAATTAATCAAAGGAAATTTTTAGTTCTATAATTTTCTAAAATGAAATTTTATTAACGGTACTTAAAAAAGAAAATCTAAAATTTAATTAGACTGAATTATTCAAATACGAGTGGTTTAAGCGAATGCAACTAAAATTGAAAATAGTGTTTTTAAATTATTTTTAAAAAGTTATAATAAGTTTTTTATTTCTCATGATTTAATACTCATTCACTTATTTGCATTCCATTCCAAAAATCTAGGGTGCCAAAAACAGATTCCAAAAATATTTATTCATTAGTACTGCCGCTTGACTTTGTGTTCGCCTGATCTAGTGAATATATATATATATATCAGAAATAACATTTCCCGAATTTCAAAGCGTTTTTCTAATTATAATATTTCAATAATTAAGAAGAAAATACTGTTTTAATTTTCAACTAGTTTGAGTTTTAAAATGACAAAAGTTTGATACGCTTAATTGATATCCTAATAGCACGGAAAATCTTCCATTTCGTCTGGCGTGTTTACGTGTGACGATTTCGACGCAAAAAAAAACAGAGCGTCCATTGATATAGGAACATATAAATTAGTATAGCCAAAAAAAACGGAACCGATATCAGGTGTCATAATTGCAGACGACACCGACGCCAAGTTCATCTCTAATGGTTCACTGGACAAGCAGTTCTAATCTCACTTATTACTACTTGCAGTCTGGCGCTTACTGCGCCAAACATGAACTAGTCAACAAATGATGATTGCCGAGACGTTGAAAAGACTATTAGTGACGTCCGAAAATACATATGCCCTGCACGAGTAGAGCGTGCATGCAGAATTCGACGAGGCAGAGATAAGGTTCATGATGGTGGTGCCAGCAGTATATCTCGATTGAGAAAAATGGCAACAAGAAAAAAAGAGAAAGTGATGATACCAAAAGAAATGTAAGAGGTCGATGCCAGGAATACCTGGAAGAGAAAAGTCGACCAAGGTGATCTTCTCAACCAAATT
>JAQGBY010000452.1:0-44936 GCA_034698785.1 Mycogona germanica | reverse complement strand
CATGACGTCATTACAGAGTATAGCACGTGAAAAATCAGTTACTTCACATTTAACGTTTGCGTTTATCGCGTGTCATCATGTAAACGTAAAATAGCCAGTAAATTTAAACAATTAATTTTTTATTTCATTGATGGTTACTGTAAACCCAGGCAAAGCCTTCTTGTACCCTTCTTGCAAAACAAAAACGCACTGCACAATACGATATAGGATAAACAAAAAAATTACACAAAACGTATTTTTGGCAACTTTCACAGAAACATGGATACAGGGTCAGAGGTGGATATCCCCCCTATGACATTCTACTCAGACTATATACTTACACGGCTAACGTGGCACTTTGCGGGTGTTTATGCTCGGTTTCCTATATCTTCCACTACATATAGCGACACACTCAAGTCTTAAGTGAGCGGGGAGGAGATAAACGCGGCGCAAGAGTGTTTGGTAAAAGAAAGTCGAAGTTCTGTTTTTTTCTTTCTTCTTCATTCTTGTTCTTTGTTCTTGTTGATGCACCTTGTGTGTGGGTCCCCACTTCACCACTTGTAACGAAGGAACACCCGCGTGTCACGGTGGTCACTTACGGGCAACTCCGTGAAATGATAATGTCAGTTTGTTTAGGGGTGTGGCTGTTTTTATAAATAAAAACCTAGTGCATGTTACATTGAGGAGCCGTCCGGGGGCTCACTTTCTCATTCGTGTATTTCAATATTATCGCCATTTCGCTTTGGCTTAAAGGACTCCCATAAACAAATTTTGCAACTTCACGAAAGTAAGTAACGAAAAAATATCTAAAACTCGATCAGAGACCGAGACACACTTGATTGATGGAAGATAATTCAACAATAAAATATTGACAATGTTACAGTCTCACGTCATGTCAGCATATAGGTGATCTATTCTGGCCGTCTCAATCCGATCACATGTAACTCCCGATTCCATTGAGTTTGGGTCCGTTTCAATACCCCAGACTTTTCTTGTTTACCAAATGGAAATCCCCCCCCACCCCACACAATGTGTTGGTTCGCGCAATCTTTCTATGAGCCGAAGCAGAACTGCGTGTGTGTGTGTGTGTGTGACTACAAGCTTATAATATACTCGAAGTCATTTTCCTTCGAGGGCAAGGAACAACTACGTAATTGCGTTGAATGATTGATTTGACAAGCTAAACTGTTAATCACAAGAACTTGTGCCGACGTGCAGACCCACACACAGCATATACAGAGTGACTTATTTTAAACTAATGCAATCTCTCTCTATATATATAGACGAGTATACATGTACATATATGTACTCGTGTATGCGGGCCGTCTCAACATCGGACATAATCTTCACTTGTCTCTGCTCGCTCGGCAAACAGCTCAGCAAAACGCTACACAATAGATGTACATGCAAAGTTTGAGACAATATGAAAGAATGAGGGGGGGGAATGGGGTTAGAGAAGGGTCCCCCCACACACACATTTACCCAACTTTGTTTTGATAAAACGTACGCTTGTCAACAACTTCGTGGTCTCAGTACTGTAGTGATGGGCAAATGATGCGCCCCATGACCGAAATTGGGTTGTTCCACGATTGTAGGCGCCACATAGGTTAAAAACAGACATGCGAGGGTTTGGTGGACTCCAAATCGACTAAGATTCAACCGCGGTTTTGCACTGAACATGAGTAAAGGACCAGTGTCAAGACTCAGGGTTATGCACACTAAGTAACACTTTTATGTGGTTCAAATAGAAACTGTGGGAAGAATCCACAGACACACACACACGCAGAAGAATTTGTGGCCACATGCCTCCTACTATATAAAGCCACAAGCTTGCCACGCGATTATAAAGACGATTGGAGCCTACAAAGTAATTAGTTAATGCGATTCAGACATTTTATGACATTCAAGACTGTGCGCTTATTCATGGACGGTTGCTCACGAACGCATAAACATGTTAGGAGTTTTGTTCATGTTAACAGCCAGTGCATTGCGAACGATGATTAAGCCCGGCGCACACTGCGAGCGACCCGGGAGATGCTGGGCTCGCTTCTCCCGCGTGTGTGTTCCAATTGGAGTTAAGTCAGCGAAAGCGCTTCACCACGTCGCTTTCATAATCGCAATTTAAACACGTACTAGCAAAACGGCAGCTTTTCATGGTAGGTGTGTCGCCGTTCTAGTATTGATATACAAGATCGTAGCAAAGCTAGCGAGCAACAGGATGAAATCGACGTCTCCGGTGGCCGCAGATGAATAAAATAAATATTTAAAAAATAACTGAGGGGCCGTAACATTAAATAATAACGTATCCTGCGTATTCTAAACCATCTATTCTGTTTCATATTACCACAGATTAATTCATGAGCTCGACATCATAACTTTCTAAGGGAATTCGTATACAGACTAACTTGTCCCGCAGTGTACTTACTAGAAGCTGACTGACGCCAAACTTCGCAGCGGCTGTCGAGTCTTTCACGGTCGATAAGTTCGCGTAAACAAATAATTGGGACAATTAAGTTTTTTAATTGGCGTAATCGTCTTAAATTATACAGACGAGCGCGAATAAAACGAAGCCATTAAATTGAGTTGTCATGCATCAGCTTTTTATGTCGTACCCCTTTGCTTTATGTCGTATGTTCAACCCATACAGTACGTCGTGTTCATTTCTGCGATGAACCTGACCGAGGCCCTAAATGTGCAAGCAATAATATTGTCTAGACGAAATAAATAGGTCTCTAGACTCAATGTGGGGGTTTATACGACAATAGAGATTTGACGCAGAACCGTTTATACGCGCATATTATTCGATTTTATCGCAAGTTTGAACTTATTTTATGACGATATGGCGGGAATGTCAAGGGCAACAGAATGGGATCTTATTCGATTATTTATCAACCAATGAACTGACTTAGAAGATCGACTGTTTAACCCAACCCGCGATCGTACATGCGCTAGAACATAAACTCTCGTATTTTATTACAAAAAGCGACTACAATTTAGGGCTTCACCCAATATTAAAGTTCTCGTAAATCATGTCAATGACCAGGAGATGGTTTTACCAATAAACTGGAAGACCTAAGGGTAGATTTGTAATGTTTTATAGGTTCCCATTTAAACCATAACAGCAACATAGTTTGTGAAAATGGTTATATTTTGAATCCCGTTTCTTGAGTGAGCTAGTTAAAATATTAAGGAGGTTTTTAAGTCGGCCTGGTAATTTTGCCTAGCCCAAGTCTAAACCTAGGTAGGGATTTTTAACGAGAACCTGAAATCGTACAGGAACGGATCCCACGAACTTAGGAAGAATTATACAAGAATTTGTGTCGGCAGAAAAATTCCGAAGGTCTCTCTCGGTCGGGAATCGAACCCGCGATCACAAATCATAATCCCTCCTACAGCTCGGTAATTTCTTGGTCGTACCAGCAATGATGAAGTGGAAAGGAAAGAAAACCTGATGACAAAAGGGAGGAGGAATGGACGGCGACCTTGCGCCGATTAGGGCCACGATTACCTTTTCAGTTTATTAAATGATCTTGAGTTGAGGGGGAGTGCGAGGGGTGTCTGCTAACTGACGGGATTTCGGCAGACGCACGCTCTGTGGCATTCCTGTCGGCACCATCGGGCATCCCACACTATTGTCTGAGCTCTCCCTTGCTCTCTCTCTCCTCCATATTCGTCTAACACCTTGTTACCTGTTGAATAACCTCGTCTGTGATTGAGAAACGGTATCAGAAACGTCAGGGACATGCAGCGGCTGCATCAGCATCGCTTTTGACCAGTCGCTCAAAATGGCAATATTCTGGTGGACGCCATCGATAAACAGAAATAGGTTGTCTTTGAACTAACTAGGCATCCACAAATGTATTGCCACCTACGCCTTCATCTTGTAATCAGTGGTAAGTTCATCAGTAAGAGATGGTTCCCTAATTAATCTGTAATCATATTGTCTGAATGCGCGTGTTTCGATTCGCGCAGCTATTAACACCCATTGCGCTGCCCCGTAAATGGGCAATCACTCATAGCCCCGGTGTTATGATGCGTTTCAACGCAATCTTCGATCAATCAACATTAGTCAGGCTTCTCAAACAGAGTTGGGGACACTGATGCGGTTCCGTCTATTTGGAGGATTGGTCTAAGTTTCTCCAGATGATGGTAATTGATTAAATAAATATTATTTTGCCAGATTAGCAATATTTAAAACACTACTAAACACTCCACATTCATTATCAATTCATGAAATTTTCTTTAGTGTTTCCTCTCGAGTCTACTGTATTCTAGAGCCTCTTCCAAACCACGAATGCTCCATGTGTCGCCGTTTGTTTGCTGCTTGTTAGCAAGTTTCGAGAAACACTTGATGACTGCTATCGCCTTATTATCTCTTCCATTACGATCGGTCCATCTATTGATCTTGACATAAGAATTTCTGCCGGTCGTCCTACTCACTCCATCTCTCTCGCACTCTCTCCTGCTTGGCGCATACCTGTGGGCGGGTCCCCACTTCGCACCTATTCGGCCACATGCGCACGCATAATGTCAGGTCTCTCAAGTTAGGCCGGGTCGAGGGTCGTCCGGGTCACAACTTCAAAATTCGCACACCCGAACCGTTCGTTCGGGGAATCTCGGCCAATGCTTTAATGAGCTAGAGCTGACCCAACTGCTCTAATTGCAAAAGCCCAACAGCAGCTACCCCAATCAGCTTGGCGAGCGAACATCAAGAAATTCCAAGTCTGACTGTCTCCCCCTCCTGGCAAGTCTGGACTGTCTGGCGATTGGAATTTCAGTAACCTGACAATTTAGTGGCGAACAAAATGTTTTGTACAAAAACATGAATGCGGTTTACAAGTAATTGTAACCAACAATTGGTTTTGGAAAGCCTCTTGTAAACTAGAGTCACGACTAGATGAAACAATAAATAGTGCGCTGACCCCTGAGCTATGACTCAAATATTTGGACAATCTGACAGTGCCGAGGTGAGGGTCACTTGTTGGAACAACAATTACGCATCAGGTGCGATAAATGAAAATATGTTACTTAATTTGATCAACAAATTGAGATCTAACAAAATTTTATTCACTCTGTCGTTCCATCCAAATGTGACGAACAGGCAAACCGTCATGGTTGGAGACCATCTCTGAACCAGCAATGACGACCAATCAGAAGAAAGAAAGAAGTCCTGGTATTCGGACTATCTCAATTCGACCAATATGCCGTAACTGACGGTGAATGTTATCATGACCCCGCAATTTGTGACATCCGATTGTGCGGGGGAAGGGATTTTCCCGAGTGTCTGCCACGGGATTTCTGATATCTCCACACATCGAGTCTCACACACCCACGCACACTATGTCAACATAAAACCATTTTGGCGATGTCGAGGTTTCATTAACCAAGTGGAGACTCGTGCCACTACTCGCCACACGCCCACGCGGCATCAACGAGACAGTTGGAAATGCGTTGCATCATTGGATGCGAGATACTCGTGGACTCGCAACTTGACGCGGCCTGATGGGATATTCCAGTGCGGAGGAAGAGCTTTCGTCGACCGACACGACTCTGCTCTTAAGAATTGCCCGACATCTGACGTCATCTATTTCGTTCACAGAGATCAAGTCAGTAACGCGACTGCGTGTCTGAGTATGTGGGGGAGAGATGGCACTGGTCTTGATTTCGTCATTTGTCATTCTGGTTTTGGTGGACATTGTTCAGAATCGCTGAGAATTGCCGCCCCCTTACAGCAAAACTTGAAATCACAGATAAATAAATATGCTCAATAAAAGTGCTTAAAAAAATAAATAATAATTAGACGTAAAATAAAGCATTCCGTGTTGAAAGATCAAAGCATGATTGAAATTTCAGAATTCTGTGCATCAATTCGCGTAATAAAAAATAATTAAAACGCTCAACCCAATTCAAAATTACACAAAAAAGAATGTACGCTATTCATTTTTCACTTTCCTTTGAATGCTCACTAGTACAATTCGTGAAGCATACGCCCTCAGGATATATGGCTGGTAATTAAATCTTTCTTCAAGGCTAAACAAATCACTTGATTTGGAGTTAAGAATATTTTTAATCGCAGTCATTCGAAAAGAAATGACTACAGAGAGCATGTAAACCAATTCATTTACGAACGACCCGCTCATTTACGAGTACATTGGGGCCCAGAAAGTTTTGCATATTCGAGGGGATAAGCTGGAGACTTTATTATATAGGGCCCAGCAACCTTGACATCACACTGTAAACGAAATACTCGGTCGTTTCCCCGTTAAAACAGCTTCGCACGCGATTGTTAGGATTTCGTCTGGGCAATTATGGGTTTATACTCTGGGGTTATACAGGCTCCATAAGCGTACCCATTCAACTTCTATTGTAGGGGGCGCGCGCACACACACACGCCTACGCGGCACCAAACATTCACGTCTGGCTAAGCTCTCGAGTGGACTACTTTCTTAAATCACACGGATAATTGCCCAGTAGACGTCGGCAGGCCATCAGTCCATCACATCACCGTGAAAAGGGGTAGGAGTAGAAAAAAAGATAAGCAAATAGATTTGGTTTACAGGGTCAAAATAGTTGCTGGTCTGGGGTTTCAATGACTTCGTTTCTAACCATGAAAAAGTGGTTGAACTGTTTGAGGAAATAGGTCCATCGATATAGGCACCATTGCTGTGGAAAAATAAATAATTTAATAAAATATTTAGTCTGCAAACTAATAAAATAAAATAGGGATTTACAAAATGCTACTTTTCTTTTAATTCTTAGGACAGCTGCACTCTCGGCATTGATTGTTAGTTTGTTGTGGTGCCATCTGGAGACCTCCAACCGGATCAATTGGCCAACGTTTGGTGAAGCGCCACTGCAGTGACAACTGGAACGAAGTGCTGGAGGCCGATGTCCCTTATCTCATATCACTGTAATCGTCATCAGATGATAATACGATCTCCATAAAGATGAGCATCCTGCCCAGACAGGACGATTTCTGAGATCGAAAGAAGCCGAGTTACCGCTAGGTTCGTATTGTGCGACACGCGTCTACATACCTGGCTCGGCACTAGTGCTGGCACTTTCTTTTTTTCTTCTGTTTTCTGGAACGTGATGGGGCCGCGAACAGAAATTAGTTGGGCGCACGACGTACAGACGCCCCCGGGCAAAAACAAAGATGACAGCAGCGGCGGCGGCACCCTAACGTAAATATTTACGCCAAGATTTGTGAACGCTCCCCCCAGATTCTCTCCGTACAAATGGGGAGGACCAGAGATCGATGAACGGGAGCATGCAAAGGTAGGGAATGAACAAGAGCATCAAAACTATCGGGTCAACTAGTTTTGGCTTCTTAAAAAAATCGACTAATTTAATTCTTTCTTTATTTCTGCAATTTATCTTCATGATTATCTCTAGTGTCCTGGCGCACATCGAAGTGAAAATTCTCCAAGAAGAAGGGATTTTCAATACCGCAAACGACGACAAATATGCGAAAGGTAAGCAGCGCCACGGCACCTCATGTTGCACCTCATCATCAAGGCGGCCACCGAATAAACCACCAAAAGAAAGATAAAAGGCACAAATCGCCGTTCGAAGAAATCGAGAGAAACACGATTAGCTCGTGGTGCTCATCCAGAAACGATCGTCAGAAAAACGCACTTCGTTGTTTATCGAGAGAGAGAGAGAGAGAGAGCAATATGTGCAGAGAGGCCACACCCAACAACTCAGATCTCTTTCTGCATCTCCCCCACCCCCCACTCACCCTCTCCCCCTTCTCTTTCTTCCAAGTGTTAGTCGAGACACCTTCGCGTTGGTGGTGGTGGTGGTGGATACAATTAAGCACTGTGGAGCAGCAGCACCGGGCAAGATGTGGTGAGGGCGGGGCCCGGTCCGCCGGCGAGGACACACGCGGCCGCGGGCCGGCGCTGGCAGGATCGGTTCGGCCGCGCGTTTCCACCTCTCGCCGGATTGAGTCCTCCTCCTCATCCTCCTTCGCCCATCCCCACCATCACCACCACCGCCATCACCATCACCGAGCCAAGAGGCCTGCGGAGAGAGAGGCGCTCTCCGTGGCGGCTTTCCCGCTGTGCCGGTCTAGACGGCGACACGCGGGGGCATAAGCGCAGGTCATGTTGCACCTTTTGCCCCGCTTTTGACACTGGATGTGCCGCCGACGCAGCTCCGAGTTACATAGTCCACACACCACATCTTGAGTGTTGTGTTGGTGGTGGTGCCCCGTGCGGGGAAATATCTTTAAGCATAGCACCCGTATCGCCTCCCGAGATCCGAGCTCATGATGTGAGATATTTGAAGATATTTGAAAAAGAGACATGCGCCAAGTGATGGCGCAAGCATCCCATACAAATTGCGAGTAGCATCCTGAGTATGGTTTCCCGACGAATCTTCGGCGCGAAGAAAAATCTTCGGAGCCCTGTGATTGGCTGATATGGTGACGTCTCGTTTTCAGCCAATCACAGAGCGCCGAAGATTTTTTTTCGCGCTGAAGATTCGTCGGGAAGTCATACCACTGTACAAGGATGTACGAAATCGAGAACCCGTGTACGATTCCTGAAACAAGTAATCAGTCTCACTTCATTTCTCTATATTTTCTAATTTGCCTACTTTTCCTTATTTTTAAAAATAAAATATAGCTGTTTTACATTTTTTTTAAAATAAACTTAAGTGTTTATGAGTAGCCTTAAGCTGAACTTAAATTAATTTAGCAAACAAACATTTGATATTTTAACAAAATTAAAGCTACACTTTCCGCAATAAAAATCGCCAAAGTAACTAACCGAATAATCGTGAAATTTCAAACCTTAATTCAGCAAGTGAGTGCAGAGATCAGAAGTCAACATAATCCACGAAATAAAATGAACAGTCCAAAACCTCAAAGGTCGACCCCGCAGGGCAATTGGTAAATAATTAATAAAAAATTAAGGCTCGATTTTATGGTAGCGTTTATTAGCAGTCCCGCAAGTTTGATAATGTATTGATCAGTCACTTTGCATACAACTGGCAATCGGCAACCATAAATGAGATGCTAATTTGGGAACTTCCTGCACAGACAGACCTACCCCAATAAAAAAAAGCAAACAAAATGGGTGGTGAAACTCTAAACGCTTGATTAGATTGGGACGCCTTCTCTCTCGGTTTTCATCGCTAACGTTTAAAAGATAGAAGCCAGTCCACCACGCCGCATTTGATACAAACTATCAATTTGCATGGCAACATATTCACGCAGGATAATAAACAAGTCTGGTCTGAGCCGCAGTTTAATTGAGTGAACAGCAATAATTACTAGAGATTGCTCAGCTACGATATCAACTCAACACCAATTGAAGGATAATTAATTATTCATATAAACCCAACCGGGCTCTCTCTCTCTCGTTCATCGCTTGGCGACATTTAATATGCAAGGCATGGAGAATAACTATCGGATACAATGTACATAATACAACTTGTATCGAAGAAGAAAATCTATAAATTGATTAACTCAAAGGAAGTGGAGTCCTAGGAGCCGATGGTAGTATTAACTAAAATGGTGGGGATTGCAGGACTACTTGACGAGTTTCTAATTGTAGTCCTGCAATTTCCCACCATTTTAGTTTATAAATTGATTGATGGACTGCAATCGAGGGTCGGCAACAAGGTCGTCGATAAACAAAGTCTACTTCTGATCTTCACTTTCTACAAGTTTTTGACGTAACTTAACTTGTTACCGACTCTCGAAATTTATAGATTTTGTTATTCTTAATATCTCGAACATTATCTAAACAAAAAGAAAGACAAATTATTGTATTGCTTATACCGTTAGCAGTCAATATTAGGTGTTGGTCGCACTCTTCGGAGCAATTGTCCTGTCTCTGTTCAGGGTCTGGCACTTCAAACAAAAATTCCAATTTGCGGCACAGGCGGGATATAGGGGGCGTGACTGGCAGCCCCCAACACACCACATACAAGTGATTGAAATTCCTCCGGACTAGATGCGCAACCACTAATCGGATCGAACAATCAAATATGTTGATCAGCAGAACAATTCAGCGCGCGCACACACAAACCAGCGACAAGCCTGCTGCTGGTCGGCTCATGCCAAATGAGGCGAAGGACCGCGCGGATCCACGGGACTTGCCAATAGAAAGTGCTGCCCTGGGCAGAATACAAAAGGTTGCGCCCTTCCCGGACAAACACTCCACTCAACATGATAGGAAGTAAAGGTGGAACGATATCGACGAGCACCATTATCATACCACAAAATGTCACCCGAGAAAATATATATTACACCTGCTCTGAAGGAAAAGGAAATAAAATTTTTATAGTTTATAAAATATGAACCTTTCCACAAAAGGTACCACAAAGGCAAACCATTGACGCTTTCCGTAATCCGTCCTGAACAGATAAATGTAGGTACCCTGTACGGCTGCCCCGTTTGGCCACTCCTAAAACTGCTATTTGCTCGGGTCAGCCGAGTTCACACCTATTCAGTCAAGTGGTCATTGCATTCAATTCGACCCAACATTCGCCAGCGTATTTATTGAGGACTATTTTGGGAGAGGGCAGAGCATGGCATTTCCGCAAAAGAATTCCGCGAAGCGAGCACAAACTACGAGTATTTAAAAAGAGTCAACTATTTTTTAGCTGTTGTTATTGATGTCGTTGCATATTTAAAGTCATTTCACATATTCGCGATTACAATTACAATATGCACCCACAAGCAGCCCCGGATGGGCGGGGTCGGGGGTCGAAAGACGAGTTAAGGACAAAGTTGTGGTTGTCCTATCCTAACAGGCTCCTGACTTCAGAATCATTAAGGCGATATGCGGTTAATCATGTGTAGTTTAAATATTGAGTCGCCACAGCAGGTCGATGCTAATATATTTTTAAGAGCCCAAAACAACTTAACTTCCGTGAATGTCTTTTTAAAAAACTATTATGTTGTATGCGAACTTAAAGCATAAACGATGTCGTCGATAAAAATGTTGATCGCTAAGAATAGCGAGTGCAGTTGTAAAGTTCATCGAAGTTAAAAATATAAAAAGATTAACAAATCTTTTTAAAAAGCAATTTATCCACGGCTCAACAAACGATGTAAAAAACTTATTTTAATATAATTTTTACAACATCCATAAATAAACGTGTTATTTATCATTTCGCAGTCGCGATCTCGTTCATCTCATCTCGCTGGTCCAGCGATTCTTCAAAAGATTTGTTAATCTTTTTATATTGATATCGTCGATCTTTCGTCAGGCTCAAATTGTTATAAGGATGCATTTGAATTACTTTGCGTGAAAGAGGTTTATTAAAATACGTGTAAAATTAATCCGTCGGATCACTGTACTGAACTTTGAGGTCCAGTCGGCAGCAAAACTATCAACCGCAAGTCTCGCTAGCGAGGCGAAGGAATCGTTAAGCCTAGATCCTATTTGTCAGCTGGAGTTTATCTCGAGCAAATATATATACTTGTATGTATAAGTTCGAACTGACACAATCCACTCTCATCACTTTCACCATCGGCAAGGCCGGTTCACATTGACGTTTGTGCGACGGTCGCCGAGACCGTCGCGATTGGACGGGTTGGACTGAACTGGGCAAAGGAAAGGCGTTGATCGGTTGAACAGAAGATTGACATTCGTGGAATCAGGAACATATGATTCCATGATTCCCAACTGTCGACGATCGGCCATAAAAAGATAGTTACTCGATGACGAAACATTTATATTATCTTACTTATTTCGAGACGAATTTACTTATTATTTGAACGCGCGCCCATTTTGTGAACTCTGAAAATTGATTCTAGATCTCCAAATTTGCCACCCTAACGTTGATCAGATTCAACGCCAACTAGTGACTTGCCGAAATGTGATTATTCTGAATTTCATAAGGATTTTGCACCTTTTTTTATTTTTTCCCAGCATTATATAGGTAAGTGGTTTATTTATTTGGTTGCTGCCCCTCACACGACAAATGTTCGCAGTCACTACACACTGAGAAGAGCTCCATCTATTGCAGGCCGGACGCAACTCACAACACAGCATAAAACAGTCAGTTACACTTTCATCTGCCTTGTGTGATTGCCCGCTTTCAGGGGATAGCACAGTTGACACTTATTATTGCGATGCTTCGAAGCGTCGGCACACAAACATGGAAAAAAGAACATTAATCGCAATTTGTGCTAATACATGTACAAGTCCAGAATATGATGACACAGATAGCTATTAATAAATACATTTCAAGATTTTTCAAGGTTGATGCGCCTCCTCAACTGAACCAGAAACGAAGCTAATCCGCCAATCTGCCACAGGCGCCAATCCAATGATTAGACCTTTCAGCTCGTTGGTGCAAGGGCTTTGGTGGTCACCCCACGCATCATGTCTCCCCCACGATGCGGCCTTTTCTCTTTTTCCTTTTGTGCCCCCATCCACTTTGTATACACGCAGAGTGACGTTTGCAGGACGACTGTCAGCCGCATTTCATTGGAAAACTCGGCAATTTTCACATAAATACCGAAACGGCCCCTCTCAGTACCTGGCGCCCCCGGGCCAGACATGAACCAATAAACATAACCTCGTCTTTCACTGACTAGCTGGCAAATTTATTCTCTAATTGAAAACTGTAATGACTCTTCAAGAGACACCACACACACACATTCAAACGGCGCGGGGCCAGGGTATACAGGGTGTTAAAATTCCGTTCAATTCGGGCTTCACTGTCAACGGCTACGTACATGTATGTATACAAGAGATGCTATTTTTAGAAGGACATTGACATTGGGGTCGGCGCACAAAAATGAATGGATCGCGATTCTATCGACGTACTAATTAAGATAACACTTAACTGATACGCCCGTTCTGGTAACTAATTAAAAACAGAGAGCGCTAACCAAATGCCAAAATATCGTGTTGCGTCAATGACGAATAACACATGGGAAGAAACGCGGCAGTGAAAACAGGAAGCTCATGATTGCCCTGGACAACGTCCACGAGATACAAGTTATAACGGTATAAAATATACTTGCATACGTTTGCTTCCATTTCGTCCACAACAAACCGAATTTGGTCATAATACAAGCGGATGGACCGAGAAAGCAAATCACACCTTATCTAGTCAGCACGACAGGTAAACAAGATAAAAATTAAGAACTTTGATTTTATAAAGCAAAACTTTTGAAATATCATAATACGAGAATTCTATTGGTTGATACATTATCAGATGCTTTCTTTTGGTGTTTTTAAAAAATAGTAAATTGAGTAAAAATAAGAAAATTTTAAAAGTTAAAAGCTGCAAGAATGTTCATGTGAGCATTCATGAATGACGAGCGCCTGACCTAAAGTTAGCTCTGCTGACTACTCGTAACCGACTGGTGACTGTAACTTAGTCACCGTCTCGAATGTCTTCCCGCAGTTGTTTTACGTGTTTGTCATCGAATCGCAATTGGCACACAGCAGACAAATGACGTCTCGCATGTTATGTGGAATCGCGGGGAGGGGAAATCCGCGAAAACAGCTCAAAAAACAAAACTAGACATTTCGACAATTGTTGCGAACAACAAGTCAACGACGAATGCAGACATATATCCTCCTGAGAGCGTGTCATGCTTTTTGTAAAACGACACGTACATGCGACCTCTGAAGAAGACCCCTGGAGAGGACCCTGGAGAGGACCTCTCGATAGGACCTCTGGAGAAGACCCTTGGAGAGGACCTCTGGAGAAGACCCTTGGAGAGGACCTCTGGAGAAGACCCTTGGAGAGGATCTCTGGAGAAGACCCTTGGAGAGGATCTCTGGAGAAGACCCTTGGAGAGGACCTCTGGACAAGACCCTTGGAGAGGACCTCTGGAGAGGACCTTCAAAGAAAACTTTTGAGAAATACTTTTGAGGAAGATCTTTAAGCATTAAATCCATCAGATGTGAAGATTCGACCTGTATTTCAAAAAAGCACCTGTGATTTGGAAGTGCTGATCAATGCTGTTCAATCAAAAAGTCTGTTCAATCTCAAACACGCTGGAGCATACTTTAATGCGACAGGCTGTGCCAATCCCTGTCGCTCGCTAATCCCAGCCTGGAGCACATTAGTTGGAAGGCCTCATGAGGACGCACGTCTCAATCTGTATCCGTTACGCCAAAAAGAGTCCAGAGTCGTGCGCTGGATGATAACATCCATACACACACACACGCCAAGAGTTGAGGAGTAACGTGACTGACTCGTGGCGGTGAGCGCACAGTCCTCGCAAACTGACAAGACAAGATTGTGTGATTCAGAAGAATGGAGAGAGAGAGGAGATTTCGGGCACATTCCACACGCTCGTTGATCAAGTGAAAGAAAACAAACAGAATATCCCCTCCTATTTTTTTGCCCGCGCTGTCTACTCGTGGTGAATTCCCCCACCAAACTCGGAACTTCTATCGTTTTGTACATTTCCGAGTATCACCAGCTCGGACGTCGTTGTTTTTCCCCAGTAGTGTTCTGGGATTCGTAGAGTTTTAGCCCTCTTTTTACTTTGACAATTGTACAATCGCAGATATCGCAGAAAATAAAATAATCTAAAATATTTACAAAAATGATTAACTGATTTACAAAATATTGGTGCTTTCTTTTTGGGAATCGTTAGAGGCTTCTAGCTCGTATTCTGAAGGGGATTGTAATGTCAAAATTGAGGAAATTGTGAGACCGACTCCTACTAGGTGTAGAAGAACGGGACATACTAAAATGGTTCAGGAGTTGCATTGTAGATGTGACGCGTACTTCAACTCCTATTTCCCAGAGTGGAATAGACTTAATGAGTCAAGTCAAGAGCCTGTTAGGATAGGACAACCCCACCTTTGTCCTTAACTGGTCGTTCGACCCCCGCCATAGGCCCCATTCGGGGCTGCTTGTGGGTACATAATGTCTTTGGTCTTTGTTTGCTCTTCAAGCAATTTGACCTTTCGTTGGGGTTTAAAAATTAATAATGTACATGCACAGTGTCGTCAACTGCAGTTGCATTTTGAGAAGACAAAATATCATATTGGGAATATGTAAAAAATATGAAAATAGAAAGGTTTAGTGTATCGATTGCTGGAGGGACCAAAAAGAGCGGTAAAATGTTGGAAACGTACTTTTTCCCCCACTTCACCGAGTCGGTGACCCGTCTGGAGAGTAAATAAGTTTGAAAACAAATTTGGTAGCCCCCAAAAGATAACAAAAATAAAACCATAACACCCATGTTTCACAAGTGCGAAATTACAACAGCTCTGAGAACGTGTTCCGCGTTCACATTTTTACGTCTACGAGGGAGGAGGGGAGCGCGAACATCTTGAGACGGCGCTCATTCACTTCCACGGTAAGCAGACTCGTTTCCTCGTGTTCTCCATAGATGGCGCTAATAAATTCAATGAATGCGAGAGCTAGGGGAGAGACCACGCCGTCTGTCGACAAGTGGCAAACCATTTGGTGTTTGTTCACAAGTCGAAAAAATAACTGCTAATTCTGTCCGCAAATAGTCGTCCTCGAGTGTGCAGAGTACTTACGACTAACTTTAATGGCGACAACATTTTTTTTAAATCGCTATTTTAGGGAAGTTTGCTAAGTGTGGTGGTCCGTACCTAAATTGGAGGCCTACTTAGCTCCCTAAACTGCATGTACGAGTGTGTCTGACACATTCCCTAAGTTTGTGGATCGAGATGGTCGAGATGAGCCGACGCCTTTCGGACATCAAAGTTTATTTGTTTTCAACCATCTGAGGAAATCTATATTGTATTAAAAATAGTTCTGTAAAAAAGCGGATTACACTTTTTGTGCCGTGGATGAATTCGAGATTACGACATCTCGCATCACTCATTTCTCAGTTATTCTATGTTCATCTTAATGTTAATCTCAACTGATAAGTCATACATATCCTTACGCGAGAACGCAACCAGATGGTCGCCCAATACTATTTTTGCATTCTTGTGAAAAACAATTACGCAGGCAATGCCAACATAAATGACAGAATTCAGACACATAATTCAAAACCGAGGCTATGAGTATTGGTGATAAGGAAGCTGCAAAGCTTCTTCACATACTGTAAATAAAAAGTTCGAAATCCTGAGTTTCAAAGAAGCTCTAATATGAAGTGGCTGAAGTTTGCAAATAGAACACGCAAAAATTATCACAAATCACAATAAACCAACCCAATTTTCTTGCAATGGAAAAACATTAATAAAATTATTAAAACACCAATAGCATATCGAAATTTTACATTATTTTTCGAATTTCCTTACAAACTGATCGAATGATCGAATACAGAGTATTGGTGATAAGCGAAGCCAAAAAGTGATCTTACACCTAGTTCAGTCCAAGTCAAAAACCCAATGAGTCGACACAGCACATAGAGGAAGGAGAGCGAGGGAACAACACACTTGTCAGTAGAGTTTGCCTGCATGCACAGTTATAACTGTCGAAGTTTATGACGACTTGGCAGCGATTTTCACTTCCAGAAATGTCTCCTCATACATACCAGTAGTCAGGATCCTCTCGAGACCCCGTTCGTATATATCACCCTTTGACTGCCAACTCTCTAAACTATAACACGCAAATACGCAAATTTATTTCCCCCTATCAGAATAGTCTGATGCTCTTCCGGTTTGCTCCAGGGATCTCTAGGCCATTTGCCCTCCCGAATGTCCTTTTTTTTATTTCCACGATGCCGCAGCCGTGCTCACAACGTTTCAAAGTTATCATGAATAAGAGACGATAGTTGAGATTCAATATCACGGTTTAAATACAATTTTTCCAAACCAGACGGATTCATTTCCAGACCCAGATCTCAGGAGGTCACACCTCCAGCCGGTGACTGCTGCCATTGGCCGCTGCAATCGCGGTATCATTTGGAAGACGAGCACGATTTTGTATCTTTTTTAGTACGGAAGCTGACGATTATTATAAAGAGCTATAAATAAAATACATAAAATGTCACTGTTCGCTCAGCTCCTTCCCCCCCCCCCCCGTGTTAGGTTTTAAAGGGCTGACACATACGAAAACATTTTTTCAGGGGAGCTTGAAGACACATACGGCACACGCGCTATAGTGCAATGGCATATAGAAAGAGTTCAAAATATAAATACGTAAGTTGCCGTAACACAATACCTTCAAAAAGAAGTTCAACAAAAAAAAACTATACCAAGCCGGTAGACTTGAGGAAAAACTGAACGGTTATGAACCCATCACTCTAGACGAAATTATCGAAAAGTCTTGGACTGACTAAGCTAATTTTAAATTTTATTTATTTTCATAAAACTAGATTTCTTTTGGAGTGAAGTGATGAACAATTTTTTTGGCAGGTCCAAAGATTTCACCTGCACACCATTTCGCTACCATCAACAATCGAGATAAATCAACTGTATTGGATGATGTTCCGATGTTGGGGGTACTTTGTGGTGGGAGACAATATTGGATGCAAACATACGAATGGAACAAGATAGGCATAACAGAAATTTGTTGGTTTCAATAAATAGAACACCGACAGGAGGTTTCAAGAAAATCCAGAGTGAACAGCGGGAGCAAATCGGGTCAACAGTGATTGGAGGAAGCTGTTTCCAACCACCGAGGGCTGGTACAACTAAAGCAGGCTTTGTCGGGCCAAAATGCGACACAGGACTCGTTCCTGGGTTGTTTTCACTTTTGAGAGGAGGTCATG
Source organism: Mycogona germanica (assembly GCA_034698785.1). Lineage (NCBI taxonomy): Eukaryota > Metazoa > Arthropoda > Diplopoda > Chordeumatida > Chordeumatidae > Mycogona > Mycogona germanica. The sequence goes on along the minus strand of JAQGBY010000452.1, from coordinate 27,325 downwards.
TTAGCGTTAAGTATTTAATGACACCAAACCGAAAAAGGTGAATAAGAAAATAAAATAATTAGTAAAATTTCACAAAAGGTGCAAGACACAGTAACGAGAAGCAACACCTACACAGCACATTTTCAAATTTGCAAAAACATTTTTGCGAATTTGGGGAAACAGATTGACTGTGGAGTGAAGAAGGCACACATAGCCTATATTATTTTTGCTCGCTCGTAGTGGAAACACTGGATCATAATTTTTTCTCTCAAAAAGTGAATGGTTGTGTGAGCGTGGAACGACACTAATCTCTTGGAAATTTATTAGTCGTCGACGGCCTTGCTTGGCAGGCGAGCGCTATTCGTTATGTTGGCGCAGCGAGCAGCGAGTTAAAACAGTGAAAGTAAAGCAACACATCCGTTCAGTTCATACATCAGCAACACCCTACATCTAAATCAGTGACGCTTTCATGGCACGTTGGTGGTGCTGCCGCCGCAGTTACAAATCCAGAAATCCGAAATTTATTTCTTTGATCTCAATCGCATCAGTCCTGGAGCGCATCGGCAATGGCGGCTCGTTCTTAATGACGCCGAAGTGGCCAAGCCTCACTCGTTGTACGAAGAATGAGGTGGAGAAAGAAAGAAAGGATACCATTAAAGGCGTATCTCTCAGGAATGTCTAATCTAAAAAATCTACAATAGTTCAAAAAGACGAATGTGACGTCAAATTACGTTGACAGGTTAAAATCGCGGCGAGCCGCATGGAAATTAAGATGTTTAGTGTTTGACAAACGAAGTACAATCATCATATGTTAAAACTCTCTACGGAAAGAATGTTTGGCAATTTATTTCTCTGATTTCACCTCATCAAAAGATTGATTCTTCAAGCAGGATTCGATTGTAAAATTGCATTAAATAAATATTGGCCGCCCGCCACTTATTTGATACTCTCAAAGAGCGATTTCCCACTAATATAATTTTAAAGAACTTTTTATATTTTTCGTGTATGGTTATTTTAGGTGCTGCCAGTAAGTTGTAGCAGTAGCCATCACTCGATTAATATTATTTTATTAGAAAAGAATGAAACAATTCATGTTCTAAAACCACTGGTAATACAAGAAAACAGCGCACGTATGAAACAAGAAACTGAATCTACATTGACTTGACAAGAGAAAGTTGGTCAGGAGTTGCATCACGGTCATACAGGTATGACGTCATCAGCGTTTATTGGCAGCAGCGAGGATAAGAAAAGGTCTTTGGAACACGGGAGCAAAACAAAACAACTTGGTATTGGGACACGAGAATATAAAATAAAAGGACATATCTCATACGAGTATCTAGCGCACTTGTAGAAACACTGGATTGCGGCAGTGGCAACATTGGCCGCAATCCACACTGAAGCCATCACAACATCCCGGATACACACCAGGCCATCTCCATGAACAAGAAAAAAAATAGAAAAGTATGCCAGGAAACTTGTCTTCCGTATTTTGTATAATATTTTATGAAAGTTGGAAAGAGCGGTCGTGCATCTAAACGAGATAGCTGGCGTGACGGAATTCGGGTTCAGTCGTCACCATATAGCTAGAGAACTCTAAGCACCAACGTGTGTGTGGGGGGGGGAACCCAGCAGCCGGGGTTCTGAGAAATTTCCAAATTTAAATTTCGAGGCCTACAATAACGGAAGCAAGTCACACTCTTGTAGGCTATTCACATCGAGATTTACGTCGAGACTGTTACATATATCCGGCTACTGATGCTCATCTAACTTAAACCGGTACATTCACACATATTCAGCGGCCGGATTTGCTTGTGCTAAACAGGGGTTAGTTATCGTCAAAAATTTACCCAAATGTACTTAAAACAACTTCGAAAATATTATCCCACCCGATCTAAAAAGCAATTCACAATGTCACGATATAAAAAATTAACCAGCTAGTAAATTGAAACAAAAATAATTTGACTACTTGTACGGTACCTGCACACATGTACAATTCATAAGACTGAAGACGGAAGCAATAGCAATATTGTACTGTACTGTACACGTACAGCTGTTTTTGTTGTTCCTCCATGGAGCTCGTCAGTCCCATCAATAGCTGTGCAAGCTAATTTAAAATGCAGACTTACTAATTTGCTTATCTATGATTACTGTAATATGGAACACGTGTGTACTGAGTAGTTTAACCGGAATACGACATAGTCTAACATGACCTAAGAATACGGGCCTGCGCATAGCACGCCGGCGTACAATGATTAAGTAAGGTTATGACAGTCGGCATTCAGGCGCGACACACGTCAGCCGGAGATCACAAGATCGCATTTGCGGATAGAACACTGCCAAAATCCCAAGATGGGTGTTCCCGTTTCACGATTCTGCTGGATCGACTTTGGCTTTGGCTGAAGCGGGTCCACCGGCCGTCTTTACGTCGCTAACACTGCAAATAGCGGAGTCAGATTTTCATCACCTCGCAAGTAATATCCTGAGATTGAGAGTTTTCACAATCAAATCTGTGTTTGCGCTGATGTTGATGTTGGGCAATCACAACTATCACCGAAGTTGTGCCTGGTTGCTTACTACAACACTTAGGGGCAGCATTGAGGCGCCTACAACCAAGTCTTGAGATCCATTTGCAGTGATATTCCCCCGTGAGTGCAGTGAGTACAGAGAAGAGGAAAAAAGAAAATTCAGCAAGACTTATCCAAGTAGTCTTTGATTTCCGGAAAATGTAACTGAAATTTTGGATCGACGCACTGTTGTTCCGTTAAAATTTGTTTGGAAGAAACTAGCTGATCCATTTTTTAAAGAAACAGCTGTTACTAGCACACTGTATAACAACTTCAAAAAATTTCAGCACTAACCGAGAAATAGTCTACTACATTTGCAGTGAAGAGGATCTGCTTTTGCTTCTACAACCGGCGTCGCAAGGAGCGCAAAAAATAAATAGTTGTTTTGAAATTGTCAGAGACCGTTGAGTGTCACGCCATAATGAAGAGATATCTATATAATTCAGTTGTTCTTGATGGAAATTTCTTTCTTGATGAAGCTATTTGGTATGAAATGCGAAATTCGAATCTAAAAAAGTGGATATGCCAGATTTGTGAACTGCATACCTCGATGGGCGCCCATTTTGATTTCGATCGAAATATGACGACATGAACATTATTCAGCATTATTGACCGGAAGAAAACTATTTATTTAGCGATGTGAAAAAATGTAAATCTCGATCGAATCCAAAAATGTACACCCCTCGATGACTTGTCTACCGAGTTCGACCTTTCCATGACTGCCTACCCCCGCTAGATTCGACCTACTTTGCATTGGCTGCATACCAGGTCAAACCGACAAAGCTCACCTGCTTCATTTCGTTTGTACCTCTTTCTAAAAACAGATATTTTTTAATCGCACGCAGAAATCACTTCCAACAAGGACGTCTGTGAAACTAACGCCCATTTTTATCAGATATCCAAAATAAAAATAGCTAATCGGTTAAAGCAGGATGAGGAACCTGTCCAAAACTGACGTGAACTGCAGCAAAGTACCTTGACCATCAGAAATAACAATAGCAACCCTATTGAAATTAGCGTTATTGTCAATCAATCAAAAGCGCTAATCTGTACATTCTAAAACCTTAACAGAAACTAACTGATCGAATTTCAAATGAACAACGACAGTTGAAAAAAAAGTTCAGATTTTTCAAAGCATCAATTGAATTTCTAATCGCATCACAAAAATATGAGACAAAATAAATGTGAATTGAGTTACAAAATTATAATATTTTTTAAAGGATTACACCCTAAATGTTTTAAGTGTTCAATAGTCATTAATGTTCATTGGATTATTCGTTTGTTCCTAGTTAATGCCATTCTTAAATCTCAAAACTGAATTGCGAGCTGAGGAAGGGGGGTCGACGGGCATGTTGTCTTCGCCCTCAAAATCGCTGTATATGAATTGAAGAAGTGATCTATTTTTAGAGGTCCGTTCGCCTGACATAGGCCCACGGCGTTTGTGCTAGAAAATAACTGGAGAATGTAGGCCTTTCTGTTTTGGCGACATCGCAAGCATCACTCAAGCAAGAGGCCCTCCTCTGCCGCGGGCACTCATAGGAGTGACTCATCTAAAGGCACAATCAAAAGAGAGGGGACAAACTCGAACAAATAAGAATATATACTGGAACTGGAATACTGTATATACAGATTCAGAATCAAGTAAACCTTCCAGTCTCACGAAAAGAACCGCGTCAGAAAACACAAAATAAGTTCACCGACAATGTCAAGCCGCGTGTTGACAACTGACCTTGCATTCCCAATTGACAGTTCCGGCAATGACTTTGCATTGGCAGACTGCCATTGACATTGCAATTTACATTGGCACCAATAACAGAGCTAGCTGTAGTCTACGAGACGACCACGTTTATATAAACACAATTGTCGACGATAGGTGAGACACCAAACCGGACAGGTGGAGCTGTTTTCACTTAGGAAAAAAAACACTGACCTAAAAGTTCAAACGAATGCAGAGATTGACTCAATCCAGGATACTGTATGTAAGGAATTTTGGAGATTTGTGGTATGTCTTTTAAGGTCAGCCAACAGACTGTTTCAAAGTAATTTTACAAAATTTTGCAGATGCATTTTTTAATTTAAAAAAAAGGAATGGATAAAATCAGTGTTGGTGTTTCCCCCGAATTCATTCCCCGAAGTTGACACTGGTTAGAAATTAAAATCAGAAGTGAATTGTTTTAATATCCCACAGTGACAACAATCAGTGATTGCCGAAGTAGATGGGACAGCAGCTAGTTAAATATGAACAATATTAATTTTAACCTTACTCAGTGAAAATAATTAATTCATATAATTACAATTTAAAAAAAATACAAAAACGAGTATAATAAGCGAGCTAACAGTTATTGCATTTCGAATAACAGTGAAACAATTGAAAATGTACTCAACGTCCTCCCGGGACTTCATGTGTGGCAACGGTGCACTAGCGAACTCAATCCCCCCACATGGAATTCCCGATGGGGAAGGGTGTGGGGAGACGAGATTCCCACCCAAAATATGAACAACCGTGTTTGTGTTTTCCAATTTGGAACACACATTATATGCCTGTTTCGTGTTGACCAATCGCCTCTCCCCTTGGCAAATATTCAACATGGAGATAAAGAAGGAGAGAAAAACTCTTAAGACAGACCGTTGGGGACTGGTGTCTGCGCGGTCTCGTAAAATTCGGCAACCAGCCAAATTCGGGTACACTTGCCTTGTAAAATAAAACGAGACACGAAAGGGAATAGACCTCACCGATATTTAGACTCGCTCGAGATGGCAGGGGGAAAAAATGGATAACTCTTCCAAACGTGAGACGAGCATGCCCCCTGAGATCAGGGTGCGGCCCAAAAGAGCATAACCAAAAATGTCAACAGAAAATAAATATATAACCAAAATGAAACAATTCGGACGAGCTGTTATCTCACTATTTCTTTGTGAGCAATCAAGAATTGAATTTTGTCTCACGCATTCAGTTGTACATTTGTAATTTTCTATATTTTTCGTTTGATTGATTATAAGAAAGCCTTCGAACGAGTGATGACTGTTACGCCAGTATCTACGACTGAAATCCGCCAAGCTGTGAACAAGTTAAATCAAAAATTGGATTGATGGAGAACCGGTCACACTCTTGTTATCAGATAATTCTAATTTCATCGCACTATTCTCAAATTACAATTCCAAAGTTGTTGATTCGTAAGACGTCCGGATTTCAGTGGCCGCGCTCATGGAGTCCAAACTGAAAGTGGATGTTAAGCGCTTGAACACATATGCGGGCTTGGGAAAGAGGTCTCAGGCAGATAAACTACGATGGAATGGCCATAGAACCTGTGGAGTTCAGTGTGGGAGTGTCGGGCTGACGTGTTTTGGCAACGGAGAGAGGACTACGGCGAGGACACCGCCACGACAGTCTGACGTCAGTCGCGTATGTCTACAGGAGGGAAATATAAGTTGCCCTTCTAACGTTCACGTGTAGCGATGACGACATTTCTCTATATCTGTTTTGTTGTCACATCAGAGGTGTTCGCCCATTGGCTGCAAAAATGCCCATTGTCTGTAAAAGAAATCCAAATTTGAAATAGAAATCCTTCTTTGCCACTTGAAGGTGGACAAAGACGATAACCCGGTTGAAATCGAATGAATCTAGGAACAATATTATTATGTGGGCAATGACAACGGGGACATTCTCCAATTTTTTTCCGGATGTCACAAGAGTCATATGACATCGGAGAATTTCAGAGTTGACCACAATATGCCATCTTCTGATTTTTCCGAATCTCCGTTTTTGGAAGACGCAAGAATGCGTAGTAAGCAAATATGACTATTTTCAAGTCGCAAGCGATTGACGTCATTGGTTGAAAAATCACGCGAGCAATACAGGCCTACAACGAAGAATTTTAACTGCTAGCTCGCCCGAGTAAAATAGTGAAGAGTATGATAACAGGTCCAGGCGGTCTTGTTTATAAAAAGTAGCGAAAGTGCAAACCCGTTCACACAACTCGGAACTGGAAAGCTGTAAATAAAAGATCGTTATAAATATGTAATCTGGTTAAAACTGGTTTTACTATATCAAGCACCTACAATATGGCCCCGGTATATTTACTTTTTGTCATTCTTACTGTTCTTCAACTTTATATGGCACCGCACAAAAGACACGCGCTAAAAATGGACGTGATAAATGATACGAGCTCTATCTAGAACATAGATGAAATTTTTTCTTTAACATACTTTTTATCTGATAAAATAAATCTTTATCTGCAATCGGACTTTTTTGTCTTGTTGGGTGGCGACAAATTGCGACCCAGGTGGATTCAATGTCATGAATCGTTCCAGTATCTGTGATATTTAAAAGCTCAAATTGCTTAAAGATCTCTTCAGAAAATTAAAGATGACCACAAAATAAGAGATTAATAAAAAAAATTCTAATTATATTGTGCTAAAAATATTGTAGTAATTTTTTTAAGACGGCTTTTTAAGCTCATGCCTCGATTTTGTCGCACAATTTTCCTGTTTGACGTAACTGAACTTTTCAGCAACATTATTTTCCTCTTTTACGGAAGAAATTAAGCACTCCCCGGATCGTCAAAATGAAAACGTTCAGTCATCAACTTAGTGTGTACGTCTAGTGTGCCCCCGAAGGCGTACAATCGTGAATCGGAGCGTTGAACGTCATGTCATGAAAGAAAGTGAGAAGAAAAAAATCGTAATAAATAATAGGGAGATGATGAGGAGGCGAGAGGAATTGGACGACGCGTGCGCGGAGAGGAGGGATCGAAGAAAGACGCTCGGGGGAGGCAAAAAAAAATCTGCACGAACAGGGGGAATGCTATATAGCTGTCAAAATTGTGTCTGATTAGGGGGGGTGCCTCGGGCACGCACATGCCCATACAGAAATTTATGAATAGCCTGCACGCATCATCATGTGCGATCATCGCAGATGACCGCCGCCCTCGCCTGAAGCCAAGGGCACATTCTCTTGCACGTGTGCGATGACAATGAAAGTTTCTAAAGCGCCGTCATCAATTGATATCAGGGTGTGTGTGTGTTTTTAATGTAGTCACGGGACAGTTCAGCCGGGGAGTGTGCGCCAGGCTTTAGCAATCGACACTCAACATAATGGAGTTGTAACAAAAATATAGGACGATTGCTTGGACTGCAATCGAGAGTCTGCAACAAGATCGTCGATAAACGTGTCCCAGGAAACGTGTGCTATGGAAAGTGTGCCAGGAGGAGTGGGCCAACATTGACCATCATGCGCTTCAACGCGCACTTCTACAGTGGAAACTTCGCTACAGGGTGATTGTCAGGAAACGTGGCCAACACATCGAGCAAACAGGTGGTGGAGAAATGGAATTTCATTGGGTATACAGCGTTTTCAAAATCGATCAACAACCCGGCATCAATCCTGTATATCTGATCTTCAGAAAAAAGTAAGAAATTGTAGATTTGCGAATCTTAATTTTTCCTGAAGATCAGATATAAATGTTGTTTATCGACGATCTTTTTGCAGACTCTCGATTGCAGTCCAAGCAATTCTCCTATATATTTGTTATTACTACTATGGTGGATTTATATCTACTATTTTGGATAATGGATCGAAAACATATTTGGAACTTTTAAATGAACACGTTCTTATTTGTTGTGTACAATGTTTCTTTTCTAAAGAAGACGACCTTGTTTTTTATTACTGAAGCAAGAAAAAGGTGTGCCTAAAAAAGTTGATTTTAATAATAAAAAAATATAAAAAACAGGAAACTAAATTGCTGTTTCAGAAAGCAGGCATCTTGAGGATTATAATTTGAATCTGTCAACCAGGAAATAACATCGCATTGCGCTTGTCTGGCTTCGATCTTGAACGGAAGAGTGACTACCGATTAATGTCCTGTCAAACAAACTGCTATGTTGCATTTTCGGCGAGATTTGTGACAAAAAACCCAGAGACATAATGTCTCGATGACCGATCGCACCACAAAACTTGCGACAATCGCTGACGGTGCCGCGATTCTCCCAATAATACATGAGGAACGTGTTCCACCTCTTGCGGGACGCGACTGTCGCCGTTTCTTTAGGTGAGATTAGAGTGTGGGGTGGGGGGGACTGTCTACAGAGAGCGCCATCGGTGAGACGACGGCATGCGGTAAGTTGATACCGGCTGGCGGCAGCTGCACCACCACCAACGGTACGGGGAGAGTGCGCAGAGAAAAACCGAAAACCGAATGGGATGCTGCAGGGAACTTGAAAAGGAAGAGATTCCTAGAGAGAGAGAGCACAGACAATGTAGAGCGAGCGAGTGAGTCTTCCCGGGAAAAAGATGGTGGTTTTCGTGGAGAGAAAGAGATCGGGAGGAGGAGGGTGAATCGCAAGACACGCGAGAGATGAGCTATTTTTGTGACCGGGGCTCTCTCGCTCTCCGTGCCACTACGTTCCTTTTTTCCTCCACTGTTGAAATATGACTTTCAATACACGACACACTTTCAATAATGAAACGTAAAGAGTAGAAGACAATCTGCATCACCAAACACGAGATGAAACCCAAAAAAATGTGGGGGCAGCAGCTGATCCATCGTCCGTCTCCCCCCACGACGTACAGCATGTCCCAAAACGGAATTTCGGTGGCCGCCATTCACACCCCGTGAGTCGTGTGCCAACAATCGTCCGTTTTACCAATTTAGAAAATCCGCTTCGAACTGCAGCGGACGCTCAGTGGCAGTTGCTTTCCGATGGTGTGACGTAACGACAGCTCACCGAAGCGCCATTTTAGAGATGCTATGTAAACTTCTTCCGTTTTCCTATCTATTCTTATGTCACTTCTATGGTTTGGTTGGGGTTTTTTTTGCTGGTGGCGACCTCGGGATTTTAAAGTCGGACGACTTTTTCTTTCGGGCGCGCCCCGCTTCATTTTCAAGTCTGTTGTCTGCAGATATTTCTGGGAGGGATACAGCAGTTAACGAGGGGTTTGGAAGTGGTGGTGGTGGTGGTGGAGGAGGAACTATTTGCAATTTTAACAAAATCTGACGCAAAATGTGGTGACTGCGCTGGCGACCGACGCGAACACCTTTATACGGTAGATGCCAATTTGCTTTGGCGTGTGTCTTAACTACAGGATCACGTTTCCTGTACATTCGCACGCACCGATATTTTCCGCTTCCTAGTGCATTGGGAACTGCCAGATGGATGCCGCCATCCACCAAGGAGAGAGAGAATCGTCAAAATAACGCATTCCAAGAAAAATGACGTGTTTTGTGAGTCCAACGAAAACCTGACTGAAACTCAAAACTTCCGAAAGCTAAACATATCAGCGCAGGTCTGGTTTAACGCCTTTCGGTTGCATAATAAATTATCCTTGGTGTGCATTGAATGATGCAACGATTGACGAGATGATTTATTCACATAAATGGATTTAAATGTTCGTATTATGCGATCAGTTGAGCGGGCGCCAACAGTGGCGTAGCATTACAGTTTACAACGCAAGCACTGCTTGCTCAGAATTTCTTGCAATAGGACTGACTCTTGAATTTTATACAGAAGACGATAAAAAATTAACTGTTGATGGCATATTATATTCGATCATGGAGACTAAACAAAGTGGTGAATCCACCTCCCCTTACAATGGATTGACGGTATTAGTCAGGTGGTGAAAAGAAACTTCCGAGTTAAATGTTTGGTAGGAAATTTACATTTTGTTCACTGCAAGTGGCGCCTCAGCTTCAGTAGCGTTGTATACTATAGTATAAGCGGAACTAAGCATGAGCACGACCTTTTCCTCCCATAGGATCACAATAGAAACAGACGTTCTGGAAAAAATCACAGCGCAGCTTTAACTTCTACAAAAATTGTCGGATCAAATTAATTGTGTAGAGAGAAGATCAATTTACATCTTAAAAAATAATTAATTTATCCCAGCTGCTCGAAATCTGACATCTAGGGCACCAAAAATAGATTACAAAAAGATTTGTTTATTAATGATGCCGCTTGACTTTGCTTTCGCAAGATCTGGTGAATATATATATCAGAACATTTCCCGAATTTCAAACGTTTTTCTATTTCAATATTAAGAAGGAAATACTGTTTTAATTTCCAACTAATTTGTGTTTAAATTGTTAAAACTTTGATACGCTTAATGGATTTTCTAATGGCACGGAAAATCTTCATTTCGTCTGGCTTCATTACGTGTGACGATTTCGACGCAAATCCATATTATAACCGCACCCTCGCTCTTGTCAATATTCTACGACAACTTAACTTACTCCATTGACCATAATAACATTTTATTGTAACTTAGCCAAATTTTATCATGGCAATTAGATTGTCGTCAACTTCAAGACACTTGGTCAAGTTTCCTGGAGGGGGTTTCCTAGACAGTTTGTTTCCGCACCCTTTCCGCGCCCTCACAACATGTGCAACGGTTAAAATGTGATCCGTCTCTGGCGCTCTTTGCGTGCGGTCGGCTCGGGGAAGGTCGAGACCCTCGAAACAGTGGTCCCGATTCTTACAAATGTTGTTGCAAGGCGATCCTATGGGGGTGCGCGCATAAATAATCCTCGGTAACGCCGCGCAAGCGGCTCCAACATACATGTATATTCCGCTTGGATGCCTACGCGTCCTCTTGAGACCCTACATCGAGATACTGTAGCCCTCTTTGACAAACGATCTCTGGACAAGAAAAAGATAAGATACATTCCAAGTTAGATTACACCGAGCTGCAACGAGAAGAAACTCACGTATCCCAAGAATGTGCGAGTTCGAATTCATCATCTCATCTCAACTAGGACAAATTGGGGGGGTTTGAAACGTGAACTGGCAAATTCCTGCCCAATAAACTATTAAGTGGATTTTAAACCAACAACACAACAACAAAACTGATGTAATCAGAAGGTTTCTAGAGAAAATCGAAATTGCGAAAATCATGTCATTCCGTGACCCCGAAATGTCACGGAATGTCACGTTAATAGACATGTATTAATACTGTAATTCAGGGATTTCCATCAGGTACTGGTAATTCTATCTCAGTCCAACATAAGTTATCCGTGTTATTTGCAAATCGTAACTGGCATAGACCTTCCTGGTAGCGTCACCCATAACCACAGCAAGGAAGACCGAATTCATTCACCTAAGAAGTTTCACCTCCGAAAGTGATACGAGACCCTGGTCCCGGCTCTTGTTCCGGACACATCTCGCCCACCCCTCTCCCCCTCCTCGTACTAACGAATTAGCTACGGCCTATTTTCGCGATGTTTTGCCGCATGTAATTTAGCTGGCCAAGGTAGACGTCCCACACACACGTTAGCTTCGCGTACGTCGACTATATGCGGAAGTGCCTGGTAGGTCTACACCTTGGCTCGGCTCACGCAACGCATGCCACAAGACTCTACGAACTTGTCGGAGTCGGGACTGGAGCGTGGGAGCAAGTGGGGCAACAGTAGTGTCGTCAACATGGCAGTTGGCAGCAAAAAGGCGAGAACCACTTCGCTGAATCACCATGTTCACTGAGAAAGGCACTTTAGTTCAGATTAGGATGTTTCCCCTCCCGCCACACACACTTAATTCAATTTTAGTGTTAAGTAAGCACAATGAGGGGACGTAACGCCTGTAGTGCAGTTGACTACAGTTGATTGGAACAAAAAATAATAAGATTGTTGGCGCATGCTGAAGAAATTTCATCGTTGAAGATGCTAAGGATCTTCTAACAACCTTATTTAGCCTGAGTATCTTGAAAAGTAGATTAAAACTTGAGATGCTCCAAGAGTCTTCAAGCATATCCAACGATGAAAGTGAGGAAGAAGCCAAAAATTACTTCATTTTCCGAATTAAAGACAAAATTTTAATGTGCCCAATATATAATGCATAACATTCCTAAATTGAGGATTGGGAGAAATTAGCTTAATTTGATCAGTCACTGATGGCGCCCTCTGGTGCCATGTTATTCAGTCGCAATGTGCTAGTGGTATTTCTCTTTCGAAGCCATGTACACTGAAAACCCATTGATGCTAACGAGTATGTGCTTCGCTAAAAAAGAAATGACGAAACACCGCAGTTCCGTTTAATACTGTAGAGCGCAAATTGCGTTTCATGCCTCACGCTCATTAGGCGAAGGCCACGTCCTGCACATCAGTAGTACATGTATTCCACTTTTTGACTGCGACAAAAATGTATCATCGCAAAATGACGGCTACCCAGGGTGCGGTATGGATTATGTAAAATAATACAACATATTCAAAGGCCAAGTGTATAGACTAAACAGTCGTAGGCATATGGTCTCGCAGAACAATTGTACCGATGGATGAAAAAAAGTTGTCTGGATCGTGGCGGGGTGGCGGAGGATTCAGATAAATTCGGGATATGTTTGAGTGTGGTAGATAAAAAGTGCAATTCAGATACTGGGAGGTTGAAAGGTGATCATAAATTTGAAATATGTTCGCCTCCTGCTTGGCTAAGAAAAAAAATGAAAGACGCAACAATCAACTGTAAACAATTAAATTATTACGATTAACAGAGATAATTTAGCGAAGTAACATCTTTGAACAATATTACTAAAACTAAATTTTGATACATCTTTTTCGCTAGACAGCATGCGTTCAAGAGTATAAATAAACTGACTCATTTCAATGGTTTCCGGGGTAATTCAAAATCGTTGTGTCTACAGAGGGGTTTTCGTATTTGTGATCAGTAAAGTCAGATTTCTGATTCATTGACGCTGCTGCAGGCCACTTGAGACGGATGTTATCTTAAGACGATGCGTGCTCGTCCACCATGTGCGCACGTATGAGGGCGATTTTGGCGTTGCGTAATTATAAAGCTCCCATACCAAGTTGTATACTTGATTGATATACTGTATATGCAAGTATATTCAGGGGTTAGGTTTTGCAGGATTAAATAGCAGTTTCAGAATTTGACCAGCTTCTGGGAGGGCTTACGTAATTTATTAGGATACGCAGTCATAGAATGAACTCTGATAAAAATAAATGTCGTGAAGACGTCAAATGTTTATAAACATTTATGTTTGCCATGGATGCGAATGCGTGTGCGAGGATATCTTTGATAGATACGGTCGTCACACTTTTGTCATAATAAATCGTAAAAATTATAGCACCATCGTATTGGTTACTTACATATACTGCATTATCTACTGGTTTATTGTTCTTGGTTCACGAAAAACAAATTAAAATTGTAAATGTTTTGGACGCCCGCATTTACAAACTACCTGATTTTTGTCAATTTACTTGCGATAATAAAACGTGTTATGCGAATCCAGATATACTGTGCTAATCATTTTTCAAATCATTTTTACGATAATATTTAATGTATTGGTATGGGGGTAAGGGACGTTCGCTTTTGGACAAACAATCTAACCAACCACAAAGCCGATATGCGACACATGGCAACGCACGCACAAATGGTTTAATTCGATAGATCAAAATTGAATAGTCTGAGTCTATAATTGATAATTTTGACTGCAAAACAAAACTTGAAAGGTTTTAAGGTCGACTGATAGTGAAGAATGATGTTGCTGATCAAGTTGATTGTTTGAAATAAAAATTGTTTTTACTGTTCAATCCAGAGTGTCGATTTAAATTCTTGAAATCGGTAAACTAGGCAAACTCCTCCGAAAGAGGGCGCCACAGGAAACGGGGGATGAGCACAATCAGCCGCCAACATCGCAAATTGGAAATTGCCTAGGGCATGCATGTTGGGTCGGCTGGCGGCAAGCTTCTGTCAGTCGTATTGACAATGGTCAGCTGTCATCGAATGGACAGAAGGGCTGACCCTGCATAGTAACGGAATTAGGGTGGCCGCGGGCAATCGAGAGTAAACAGGGTCATAACCCCTCCCCCTCCTCCTTTACATTTCATCTCCCCCCACACTTTTTTTTCGTGCGTTATTCGACAGAGCTTCCATTAATCCGGCTTAACGGAGGCACGTTAAGTGGGAACTCACTCCCTCGATGTCTTCATAATTTAATAATGCGGAGATTAACTAAATTTAGAGTTGCGCTTAATGGAACTACATGAACGTACATGTAGTTGCTGATGTAATAATACCTTTATGATAACTGTGTCGATACATTTTATGGCGCTGAGAGAGGCTTTTCATGTCAACATTTGGTAGTGTCTTTTATATTATGCTGCCACCGAAGAGGAAGGAGCGAAACTCTACAAAGATGCACCTTAAAGAGATCCTTAATTGCATTTTCACTTCTACGACTTGAATTTTGAATTGTTATGTCAAAACGTAATTTAGTCTTTCGGTCACAGTTAACTATGTTTTTTTCCTAATCGAATGGCGCAACTTCTGTTTTTAGAGAGTGCATGCAAGACATCCAAAATGACTTGATAATCGTGACGGTCAAGACGGGGTCACGACATCGGGGTCTTTCGTTGGAAACTCACACGTCTTCTAAACCAATGACAGCTCCCCAATAAAAATCCAAATTTGTTATTTCTGTCAATCTAACAGAGTTCGGACATGTCGATCGATTCCAGCATCTGTAAAAACAGAAATGCGCATGGCAACCTTGACCTCACTGCATTTACCAGTTACCCGCATATATTGAAATGACTCGATTTAATAATACTCTGTATACTGAGTAGATGTACTAGGTATAATATCGTCACATTTGACTCCTCAGTCTACCAGTCGTTTCCAGATGTCACAACTGCCCAACCACCACCAGATGCCTCCACACGCACTCACATCCACACTCCGCCAAGAGCCCCATTAGCGGCCGATGGAAAAACGGTGGAGAGGCTTAGCCCGGCCAATAGAGGGGTCATTACAAAAACCATGCTTGCGGTCTCAAATTTCTCGGGTGCCAAAATTTTGGCCTCGCCGTTGACGGGGTCCCGGCAATCAAAATTTAGTCCCCCCCCTTATCCCCCTTATTTTTCTCGCTCGGACGCCTTTAAGGCTGGTTACACTGGCATTTCAAACAACGCCATCTAAATCAAATCTCTGACCAAACAACTTCGCCTATTAATAATTGCTGGATTACAACAGACACACAAGAACCACAATTTCTATTTCCAAAGTAAGTTTGAGCATATCTTCCGAAAGCAAACTTTTTTTCTCCGAATTTTTTAACTTATCGGATCAATTTAAAATATATTTTACACATTAATGATCGTTATTGAGGGGGGGGGATCGTTATTGAACTGTATTAAATCATCAGCATCAATTGCCATCAAACACATGAACATGTACAATCCCAAATAACATATGGAAACGTAGATAAATGTTTTGTCTTATCTGGGGATACCGAACACTTATGAATATTTATACTCGGCAGTTCAGTCAAACGTTTATGGCAGCCAGGCTTTGGTGGTGGATGAGTGTATGGGGGTATGGGGGAAGAGAAAATCCAACATGTGCAACAAGTCGTGCTCTTCTTCTCAAGAGAAGATGAGGACCGAGTCGGGGCTTTCGCCAAATACAGAGTACATGTGGTCAGAACTTTTTCCCAATGATCGTTGGACACGGATGACTGGCACAATACAAACAACAATGCCCACTAAAAGAGAGCGAGCGCTTCAATTGTTAAAACCCATTTAGTTCAAACAAGCACTCTTCACACAATCGGACCCGTTCTCAGTAATGTACACGTAGGTTCAAGCTCAATATGGATAACGGTATTTATTCACCAGCATGGTCATTCGTTTCGCGTATCTAAAATAGCGCACAATCCGAACTTCATTTTGCCTAGCTCATGTGAAGACACAAATATATGAATAAACAATGAAATTTGAGGCTAACAAAGTTGTTCAGTGCTAATTATCAAACTGAATAAAATGTTCATACATTCCAATTTAAGAATAATTCATTGCCTTCTTGCCTTGACGCGGGTTTTGAACTCAACGCAATTGGCCAAGTACATGTACTTGAAATGGATTCTCCAATCCACCAGCGGGTTCTCGGAATTCGGTTGGTGCACAGGCTACAGAGAGGTAATAAAATTTCCAAATTGATACGTCTATCCGACAGAGTACGTCACGACAGAGCCATAGATATGTGCTCTATTCGATCTGTATTTTTTTCTTTCTTTTTTTCATATGGGCCAATATGCGCTGGATGTAAACACAATAAGGTTGATGTTCGATAGCCTAAACACTAAACAGACTTTGCCGGCTCTCGAGCCTCGTCTGGGCAAGTTTGCAGGTACCGGGCCCACATACACATTTTATGTACGCGAACCCCACACGATTTCCATCCAACAAGCAACTTCGCCATCAGATAATACAGGCTTATCATGGGGACACCTGGGAGCTAAAAATGATTAGCGATACAAGCGCATCAACGCCATAACGCTATACATTTAGAGAGTATTTCTCCAAGCGATCCCGCTTGCACATGTGCACACAAAGTGATTGCAGTTACATTTACAGAAGATGTATTTATAAATGAAATGCAATTTTTAATGTGGAATCTGTTAAAATGTGAATTATACATTAATACATACATTGTTACATAAATGCAGTACTTAGTTTTTGCACAGAGATGAATAACTACATGTATTCATATGCACATCGTTCAGATTAAAGAAAACCCATTGCGACGTATTATTAATATGCATGACAAATTGTTATCAGTGATCATTTAATAAAAGTAATTAACATGACCATGAAATTTGAATGCGTCGTTCATATTCCCGGAATATTGGATACATATGAACATGTACATGTAGTTGTGCGCGTACTCACTAGCTTTTGAGTAGGGGGAGGGGGAGGTGGGCGGAAGGCGAACAATTTCCATCATTAATCATGCTACTGTAGCGATCTGTAAGCGGCCATGACAGTTTAATTGGTAACATTCCAGCTGTGAGCATAACAATTTTTTTTTAAACGTATGACGTGTAAATAATGAGATAATGAGTTGCGTTAAGTACCGAAACTGTACCAGACTTCCTATACGGTGGTACGGTGCAATGTTTTCGTGTCGGTCAGACCATATCAATTATCAGTATACGTATTTCTGCAGCAGTACACATACACGTTTTCATAACATTTGGTCATGAACCAGTACTTCCTCTGAAGACATTATGATTATTCTTTTGATGATTTGTTACATACAGTTCATTTCACAATGTTAATTTCGCCGCGGATATACGTGGGCGCGTATTGACAAAGATTAGTTCCATAGTAGAGATGTGGAAACAATAAAAAAGATACAATAAGATGCCCAATTCCATCCCTGTGGAGACATTAGACGTTCAAAACAGTCTAGGATTTTTTTTACGGTTGACGTCGTCAGTATCTAAATTGTAGACATCGTCGGTTGGCTGTGTAACCGAGTGTCCATGTTTCCAACTACTGGAAATGATGGGCACTGTCCAAATAGTCGAGGGCATGGTGACACAGTGATCGGTGCTACTACAGCTTACGAAATAAAAAGGTTCACAAACATTGAACAAGAACAGCATGAGCAGGCAGACCAGATAACAGTCGCTCAGCAGCAACTTTTACCGACATCTGCTTTCTGCTTGGTAGCCGAGAACATGTACAAGTAGGGAAAAAGAAGGGTGGAAAAAAGAACTCGCCAGCAGACCCCCAACAATATGTTTTGATGTCCATATACAAAAACATATCGAGTCCACCAATGACAACCATTTGTAGAGGTCACGTCAGGAGGTCAGATTTAAACTATTACTATTTCAATAAAAACTTTCATTGCCGGGCGGCGGGAGTGCATACCGCGGCGTTGTCGCTTTGTTCTCGGGAAGTTTTGGCTGAATGCAGTTTCACCAAATTCTACACCGTGCCTAACCTACATCGAATGACCCATTACGTGAAATCTCATATCCACCTGAGACCCCTCCCTAACTACACGTCTACCTTTTTCCTGGATATAGAACGTTTTTCACATAAAACCGAATACATACGCGAGACGGAATTATTTCCAAAAATAACTTACATTTCGATGTCAGGAACGTATCTGATCGAAGTATAACCATCGAAGGGGGGGGGGGAAATTAGACACCGAATTTGTGGAACCTCAGGTATCTATTGGGCACGGGTTCTCCGGAGGTTATAGAGAAACGGTTTTATCGCCATGTTCGCGAGAATATATTGCCTATTTTCTTTAAATTGAAACTCGTTTAAGTGTGTTGTCTTCGACCTGAACGGAAAGAGGACACCACGTATGTCCAGTTGATACAAAAACGATGAGTTAAAATAATAAGTTGGTTATTCAATACCGCTTCCAGAAAAAGATAAGCTCGCCGCAATTACACGTTTAGAATCATGATTACCATTCGAAACGCCAAAAACAAGTTACCTACCTTTTTTCCAAGCAATTGACTAGCAAAACATTCAGTCGATATTGCAAAAGCTACTTCATGATTTTAAAATATATGATTATAATGTAATTTATAGACGAGATGGCCATACGTTTTTCCAGACGCCATCTAGCGAGCATCTTTGAGAATATTTCCTCCCATTGACTTCGTATAAACGCTAGAGAGACGTTTAAACCCCTGTACTGCACCACAATAGGTAACGGGACTCAACTAGACACAAAAGCCACCTTGCGACTGACTGTGGCTCGGCGGTCCCGGGTTCGATTCCAGACACGGGCCCTCGGTTATTCGATCCCGGGGTACTGGTGAAAATGTGCCCCGCGCATAGTGCCTAAGCTTACACCAAGAGGGGTACAGAAAATCCCGTAGTGCAGTGACTACAGTGAAGGGAACAAATAAAAGTGTGAAGAAAATTGAAGTCACCACAGTGTAGCCACATTTACACTAGGGGTCATGTCGCCATTTGCTTCGTGGAAACGCCATTTTGTTGTGGTCAGACACACGCGTGAATTTAAAACCTCCAAGGATGGTCATTAGTGATCTTTCCTCGCAGGCGCTCGTTAAAGAGCTGCTTACACCGGTTTGCTCTTTAGGATTTCATCTTCTCCGGTGTAAACGCCGCTTAAACCCGCTAAGCCGCATGGAGCAAATCGCGAAATGACCCCAAGTATAAGCACAAGTAATTCGATTAATATACAATGCGAAGCTAAGCTCCCTTAAGATAAATTAAATTCGAAATAAAAAATTCTTTAAATATAATTAGTAAAACGCAAAATTTGTGACTTCAGTTTCGTTTTATGGGTTAGCTATTCTGATCACTTTTATATTTCTAAATGTGCCTTAAAGGAACTCGGATTTTAGTCTAAGGGTCAATTTGTAGTGGCCTCTTACGAAAGTCAATGACACCATGATATTTTTTTTAATATGTGTTGATGAGAATGGGTAATTTTGCCTAACCTAGGCTGCCTAGTAAAGAGATATTTAACGTGTCCTGATATCGGTACAGAAACGGGTCACGTTTTACCTCCAATCAGAAAGGCGGCGTGCGAAGGGAATTCGCTCGCCTGAAAAATTCCAAAGGTGTAGCCCGGGATTGAACCCGCGGTACGGGCATAGAAGGCAAGCACGGTAACCGTTACGCCAAATGACACACTGGAGTGGGAGAAGGGAGCTTTAAAGCAGAGGTCCCCAAAAATTTCGAAATTTCTGAAGCAATATTCGCAACGATTCATCTTTCGGTGATGATGAATCGTGTATGCACGCAAAATGGCCGCAGTAATGACCGTGGTGGGTTTTACACTCCCGCCACATCCCACCACCCTTCATCCCGAGACTAGAGATTTCGGCGAGAATTTCGTTCACGCCAGTATAATTGCCATTCGCTCACTTTCCAGAGAACCACAGAACACACACACGCCAGCAAGGTTAGTCGTAGGTGGCGGCGGCGTCGTCGCCCATCGGCCGTCCGATGCCACCAGCGTGTGCCGGCCCTGTGTCACTCTTCGCCGACGTAGTCCAAAGAAAGTAAAGAATGCATGTTTACCATCAAGTGTGACGTCAGACACCATCGCACCCCCACCATCACCATCACCACCACCAACATCACCACCACCAACACCGCCACCCCTGCTCCTCATCCTCCAGCTCCCACGTGACTGTAAATTATGAGAAATAGATGGTCAATGTAAAAACGAAATCAATAGCACCACCCAAGTGGTTGTCATATCTCAGCAAGCCAGTATGTGGAGCAATAATTTTTTTCTTCTTTCCTTCTAGCACTGGCAATGTCTGCAGAATTTATTATTTTGGCTTGTCTACATGTATAGACTTTGGCGGCACGGAGCCTGTGGCTCGTTCTGCCCTCTTCCCCAACACCACCCACCCCCTGGGTAGCCTCTCTTCTTGTAATAATTAATTAGATTTTAGAACCCGAAGAGGATTCGCAACTCGGCAGAGATAGTGCTCGTGTGTACCCGGGGAGGGCTGTGAGTGAGTGAGCGAAGAAGAACTGGCAGATACAGATAAAGAGCAGAGAGTTGTAGGGAGATAGCGCGAGGGAGAGATGAGAGAGTGAGAGCTATGAACCTAAAAGGAAGCGAAAATAAGTGGCGCTCTTGTTCCCCCCAACCCTGTATCAGCTCGAAAAACATTCGGGAGTCGATACAGTCGAAATACAATTAACGAAAACTATGGGTCTCGATAATCTGAACCGACGCAGGCCAGTCATGTTAGCTCTGGATTATATTATTTTGATTACAGACCACCAAATATCTAAGCGAATATAAATGCATATAATTTTTTGTAACTGGAGAAAACATTTAATCGCATTGTCGAAAAATTTGTAACTTTGGAGAAAACATTTAATCGCATTGTCGGAAAATGGCAATATAATGGAGACGTCATAATTGAAATCGGGAATTAATTGATAGCTACATGTACAGCGATAATGTTAAATACTTTTTGAAAGTTACTGCATATCTTTGTTATATTTTAAGTTACTGCGTATCCGCATAACTTTGAACCCCCTTAAAATTTTGGAAGATCTAGTGATGAGGAAATCAGATTTCAGGCATTTAGTTAAATTCGATAGCGTTATACTTCTGAATGATTTAATTGTTATGTGTTCAACCAGGTAATTGCCAAACGCATTCAGTTACGGTGTACATGTAACGAAACCGCTCATTCCAGTCAAATATCTATGTGCCGCTCGATCCGTTGAGCCATCACGCGAGGCGCTGCAGTCGCGATCTCCCCGACGCCAGCGCCACCCGTGTTGCCCCCACGGAACGGCTGTCGACAAGCGCTGGCAACCGAGGCTCGGCAACAAACACGATCGACAGGGAAGGTAAAAAAGAAGAGCAAGTTCCCAATAGTTTACACTGACTGTCTGTGTCTTTTTTCGGCGGAGGCCCTGCCTAATTCACTATCTAAAAATAACATCTGTACACACACATACATACACACACATGCATACACACACACACGTTGGCTTGCACTGAATTCTGTACGACTGTGGAACCCCGGCATCGTGGAATATGGCAAAGGAGAAATCCAGGCCACCAACCAAAACCAACCGTCACCCCCCCCTCCCTAGTACACAGTCCTTCCTCATACCCCCCCTCTCTACAAAACCCCGCTTACTTCTCTGGTGTTTTAAGCCAAAGCCGTGTCAATAATACTGTACCGTTCGGCGTTGTTTTAAAACCCCAGAATAACAAAATAACACCGTCTACTGTATATACATACATATACGATTCGTAGGAAGAAAGCATAAAAACCAAACGCAGGTTTTTTAACTTTCTCCATTTCCTTTTGCAATTATTTTTATTAGCTAATTGTAACCTATACACGTAAATGTGGCCACACAAGGCATTGTATGTGGATGTTCTCTGTAGAAGGAAGGAATCACGCGATCGCAGAGTTTCGTCACTTTTCTAGGACACACCTTGGCTGGGGAAAAAAGAAATATCTTTTTCTGGAGCAGCAAAATAAAAAAAAGAGAAGAAGCGAACTCAAGTTCTCGATCTTTCCTCACGGTACACCCTGTACGATTACGTCACAATGCACAACACAAAGGAGAGAGAGAGCTCATCGCTTTAAACGTTGCGCCGATTCTGGATTTCACCTGTCAAATAATTCCAAATAGTGACAGTTATTCCAACTGAAACTTACGACACAGTCACAGTTTATGGACTCAGTTCTCGATCTGCAGTGCAGGTATTGGGAATATAGTGTGCACTAAATTAAGTGAAATAAAATGTTGAGACCCCGGTAACATTTTTTTAGGCAACTTCACGCTTCACTGTAGTGTACAGCACAATTTTTCTAATTCCACATCCTGTAGTGATATACAATGAATTAAAAATATATATCTTGGGTCAGCATCATTTGACATTTGTTAAAATTCTTGGAAGCTTTCAGAAATAATGCTAATGTCTAAATTGGTATTTTGTCTATTTGTATGACAATGAAATTATACAACATACAGGAATGTACGACATTTTTTGATAATTTGATACAAAATAATCTGACGATCCGAGTTTTAGCAAGGCGAGAGTTCTTGATTTGTTTATACAGCTGGATGTATTCCCAATCATCGAATTTAAGCGAAAACAAGAGAAATATGTCGAAACCAGGTTAAGCTTACAGATCTATATATCCGACTGTACTTTCTTTTTGAGAAAAAGAAAAAAACTTTTTTTTTTGGCATTTTTTGCTATTTCCTGGTTAGTTTGAGGACACAGCAGAGCGAGGATGAGTGCGCACGGCTTTGGCGTTCGCCTTGAAGCCGGAGCAGCGGAGGCAGCAAGTCCCGTTGCATCGCCGAACCAAAAAGACACCAGAGTGAGGGCAAAACGAAAACAAGCCGGAGGATGAATGCATCTTGGTCGGCCAAGTTAATGAGAAGGAAACACACGACGCAAACGGCCTACTTATGAAGTCCAAAATTAGACGCGTTTAAAATTAATCACCTCAAAAACTCTTGGCCCCAGAGAACCGTGGCAGAAGAATATATATGCTAAGAGTTCTCTGCCGGGTCGGTGGTATTGATCCTCCACAGACCCTCCCCCAAGAGACACATTCATGGACAATCCACTCTTTCCAAAAAATAATTATGAATACCATTTCCAAATGATTCGCCGCCATTAGTGAAGCATTCAAAAATCAATCAGAATTCAGAAGAGATCAATTTTTCTAACACGTTGATATTTTGAGTCGATGCTCCGCGTTCACCAAATGAGTATTCTTGGTCGTACCCAATCAATAACAATCCCAAACAATACACGACTCGTCATATCTCAATCAGTATTGCGCTTGACTGTTGCTCGGCGGTCCCGGTTTCAATTCCCGGCGCGGGCTCCCTAATATTTCGACCCCGGGATACTGGTGAAAATTTGCCCCTCACTTAGTGCTTAACCATCAAGGATACAAAGAGAAAGAAATTTGAATTCAGAGTTGAGCTTAACAGATACATCGATCAATCAGATAAGCGTAGCGGAGAGAATTGTCAACACTTTCCGCCTGTCTTACGTCAAGCAAGCGAGACAAGTGAAGCTTCTCTGTATAACACACAAGCCTTGTGTGATTGCTCGCCTTAATGGAATGCACATTAAATTAAATTAAAAAAGGCCAGGATAAATCTCTGACATATTCTAGTTATTCTATAGTTTGCAATCAGGTCACACCAAACACACACCCTGCACCTTGCACGAAAGTTCAAAGGTCAACTGCAGACGCCAGACTATTTTCGATCGCGGCTACGAACTGTTCTGAATGTGATGTCGAGAAGATGCTAATAAAATAGAAACGAAAGATTGCTGGCATTAAATATATATATATATATTTATCCAACTAAACTGATTGATTGTTTAAAACGATTGACCTAGTGTTGATTACTGTCAATGCATTGCAGTTGGCGAAGGTATTATCATCTACTTTTCTACACTGACGCAGCAGCAGTCGAGTCGTGTCATTGGTCCCACTGAGATCAACGCGCCCCAAATTCAATTACAATCATATAACAAAAAAACGTATTCAATGTCAGGTAAACTAGAGTGCTCCATCGCGAGATGTTCGGGTTAGTTTTCAAGCGACCGGATGCTCCGATTTATGGTCTGCTGGTCAACCTTATCACCCCCCCAACGCACACCGACATCGATTTCTCTTAATTTGCATTATCAACGTGTTCAGAGTTCGTTCACAATACTAGAAAAAAAATCGTGTAACGACAAAAAAAACAATTGTGGATGATCCAAGTCGAGAGGCAAACATAATCTTTAACCTTTTCCAAATAGGTTTAGCGAAATTGGCGTAAAAAAGACTACTACTAACTACAGCAACAGGATGTTTGAGGTCCATTAATTTAAAAACGAGTCCTGCGTAGGCGGGCGGGGGAAGAGTGGAGGAGGAGGGGTAGATGGAACGGGAGACCGAGCAGGGAAGTCCCGCTTTACCCCTCACCCCTCCTTCTCTCGTCTTTAAAGTATAAAAATACTACGGAAATGGGTTACCTATTTTTTCGCGTGACATCCTAGAAGTATTAATAACCGACTCGAATCTGTCATTTTTCGTTTCTTGAATTGTCGTAAAGTTCTGTGGGAAGCCGGAGCACGCCGGCAGAACATGGCTTCGTTTCCCCCCACCATAATAAATGACAAAATGGCGGCGTAGGTACAAGCTTACAAGTGTAAAAAAGCTGGTACACGCGGAAAGATTCGTAGTTTACAAGTCGTTGGCCATCGACACTCCCTTTTATCATTAAGACTCGAGTCATCAGATCTAGGACAATTGGAAGTCCCAGATTGCAGGGAAAAAAATATTTGTTAAGGGGGTTTACCCATGATTTAACTCCTCAATACCCCCCCTAGAAGGCGACCAGATACTTTTGTCTAACCTAGGCTGTCCTAGGAAAGGGGTCTCTTTTACTTCTATTCCGAAAGAAGGCGCGTTAAGGAATTTCTCTCGCCCGAAAAATTCCGAAGGTGTCGGCCGGAATCGAAACCGCGATCACGGGCTAAGGAGAAATACAGATTAGTATTTCACTTTGATGCACTGAAAAGGTTGAAAGGCCTTTGATTTAGTTGCAAACTCCAGTACAACCTTTTTGCCCCCTCCCCCAGCAGCAGAGCCACGTCCTGTTTTTTGGTGGGCACTGATCCAACGCCTCAGGAGAATTACGGACAGGAATTTCAGATATTTTCAAATATTTTTTTTCAAATACAAAGACAAAAATTCGAGAGACGTTTCAGCAGACAAATATGTTCAGCCGCGGTCGCACGATTCTGCCTCACCCCCTCACATCTACAGGTGAGGGCATCGAAACTCCATGGAAGTAAATATCCATGTGGATATTCACTTTTCTCGCGTGTCAAGGCACCCACAAAATACAAGTCGCTACACATTGAAATGCTGGCACGATTATAATCACTAACAACACCGGAGATGTGCCTGGCTGCTCACCTTTTTATAGACAGGGGGCAGCAATCCGATAATATAACACGTGAGGCGAGTGGCTCTAAAAAAACACCAATTAACAGAAACTATTATGTCCAAATACTGTATTTGATACAAAAATTGCCTTGCTTGTTTGTGTCATATTTTATGTTGGGATAACGTGACAAGTAACAAACAAAAGAAATCAACATTTTGTTGATTTGATGAAAAAGAGCCAAAATTTGAGCACAAGGGCTACATTCCGCTAATCATAATACTGCAGTTATAAGCAGCCATTTGCAGTATTTTGATTAGCGGAATGTAGCCCTCGTGCTCAAATTTTGGCTCTTTTTTATTCTTAAATACATTTGAGATGGGAGCAGTATTTGTGAGCAGTTTTTATGCTCGCTGATTTTGTTTCAATGTCTAAACGCTCCTTATTTGTAGCTGTCGTGAGTAGATAGATTAGCGGAACACTTCCGTTGCAAACATTTTTGCAGGCGACTGAAAACTGTGTTTTATTATATAACTTTCGTTGTCATGCTCAAACAAAAACCTCGCTAGTAACAGGAACATTCAAATACGATATAACCAAGAAAGCTAAACTTAAAACTTGGAAGAAACTTTATTTTCTTACTGTACTCCGCAACATACTGCACCACTGCACAAAAATATGACTTTCTCGAGACGCGAAAAAATAAAGCGGTTCATGCTTCGATTCTTTCGATTGCGTGCTCACGCTGCCGTCAAGAAAAAGATGTGTTCCACACAGCAGCTTCACTGATTTACTCGAAACATTTTTGCTAAATAGAAAATGGAGGGGTAAAAAAAACAGTGTTTATAGGTTTAAATAGGTTTTTTTTTCGCCACGTCCTTCTTTGGCAAACGTTTGTTTTCGGCGGGACGATTTCCACTGCGCGCATCATTTAGTGCAGAACTTTGATGGGGGTTATGTTTTTTTCTTCTGCTCAACTACTACTACTACTACTACTTCTTCCAGTCTTACACAAGGCATACTGTAAGACGTTAGCAAAACGACTTTAACTGCTTATGGAAGTAACTTCGTAGACAAAAAAATGGCAAAAGTTGTTTCGAAATCCCCACACCAATTTAGCGTTCAGGAAATTGTACTTCTTTTTTTCTGAAGATGTTGTAACAATCTGTGACAGCACGCGAAGCATAATCATTATTAACTAATAAGGAATAACGAAAAAAATTGGTCACACACGATTAATACAACAATTGAATTGCTCAACACTATCAATATAATGTGTTTGAAAACCATAAAAGACTGGGCCAAGGGACCCGGCTTCACCCGGGATCATAACACGGGGAATTGTGATGCGCGAACAGTCGTCTCTATCGATAGTTCGCAAACGAATTTGTTTCAACTATCGATGGTCCTAAAGTTCACAATCATATTTGCTATTTTTGTAAGCATCCACATGCTCGCAGTCGTTACTCGCCGGCTTCATACATACCGAATTATAATTAAATTCATATACAGAGTATTAATAACACAACAACGTTATCTCCTTAAATGACTTATTCTAACCTCACAAATTTGCGGCATGTCGATAGTACA
>JAQGBY010000451.1:0-45031 GCA_034698785.1 Mycogona germanica | reverse complement strand
CAAAATTTTGTAAAGCTAGTTTTATTGTGTTTTATTGAAAATTGAGATCCGTCGCTCCGTCGCTAGCGAGTTATGATAGTATAGTTACGGTATGTTCATTTTTATGCGATTTCATTGAGCCGTTCTGAAATTTTGCTCCCAACACCAAAATCCAATTCTTAGTTTTATAATATAGGATTATGAGGACATTTTCGTTGGCAATTGTAATTAGTTTGGAATTGTCGCGTCGAGAATGTTTAGTGAATTTATTAGATTTTAATTTTGTAACAGAAGGTGTTAGGTGTTACCAAAATAAAGTTCTGTGAAACCAAAAGCATGCAAATTAAGACCTATAGTTGATATTGTGGAAAATGTGGACAGAATTGAAATTTCAAATGTTACATTATCTCTCATTGACTGAAACTCATCAAATATTTTAAAGAAAACCAATTAACTTGAATTTCCGAGCATAAAAGTTTAATTTGCCTAAAATTGTAAAAATATACTCTTAGAAACTTAAGAAATAACACTATTTTTGCATAATTCGAGTGCCAGATATCTTTGGGAAAACGCATTTCAGTGGTCAAGACAGTACTAGTATAACGTCTCTAGAAGTTACTCGATTAGGATGCTCTGTTATTCAATCGGTGCACTACAGAGTACATTGCAGATGCTCAATGGGTGTTGCGAGAATAGGCAATGTCGCTTTCAGAAATGAAATTATAACACTTTTCAATTGAAAACTGTGTCTTTTCTTGATCTCCTTTCGCGACTTCTCAACGAAAATGTCTCCTCCTAAGACCACTATTTTAATAATTTGAGGGCATGCAACTCCGAACACAGAGAACGACACCTAAGAAGACCGAAAACAAGGTGTTATTAGCTCAGTTCTCGGGGTCTGAATCCATGAAACGTGCGTTGTTTTATAAATTTTGTCTGTGATTTTAATATTGCCAGTTGGTTTGAAAATATTTTGATAAACACAAATAAATACATACATTTTAATTTCTGATAATTTGGCTGGCATTCGCAATTTTTTTGAACGCCAAAGGATAAATTATTTTCGAATTCAAATCAATGAACATTTCGCTGACATTGGTAATCTTTGTAAACGCCAATAGAGAGATGATTTCCGAATTTAAATCAATTTCATACAATAACTGCATAACATTCAAGGTGTGTCTTAATACGAAAATTTCGTAATTCTAATTGAAATACCGCGTCAGTACATTTAAGTCGCTTCGGATGCTAAAGGTGTATCAATGCATTCTGTTAATAATTGTTTGTTGTGTGTGTGCCTCGTCGTAGCCGAGTTGTTTAATGATTTCCTAGTGGTGCGACGGTCACCACAGTTGGCTAATGTGTTGCGAAATTCCATGTAATTGGCACACTTGATTCAAGGATCGGTCGAGATTGTTTCAAACTTTTTGTAAATAAATCGAACGAAATCTTATTCCCTAAAAAATATTCTATCATTTAAAGCCAAATTTGTTTTTTTTAAATGAAGACATCAAAAATCTTGGTGCTCAGGAATATCATTTCTCACCATTCCACCAGCCCTTTTCACTTCTGATTCCTGGCAAAATGATGAAAAATGGAGGGTGGTGGAAAGGGTGATGGAAAATTGGTCTGAAATGGGCGGGAGAGGAAACCAAGTTGATGCTGGTGTGACGGGTTGGGAGGAGGAGGAGGAGGAGAAGGATGCGATTCCGGGATACGTGCTCGGCGATCGAGAGCAGCCGAGCCGCGCCCGCGAGATGCATGCCGGGGATTTTAAATTGGCGAACCTCGAATTAATATTACGATTTCAGCTTATAACGGCCGTTCTGCGGCGATCGATCTAATGAGAACGGCCGGGAGCGCTGCTTTTGCCTAGTGGAGCGCTACCGTCGGTCAAGTGCGCTAACCGCCATCCGCTCCAGCAGCAAGCTAGGCAACCGGGTTTTGTCATTTCGCATTGTTCAGCCATTGTCTCGCACTGGCCATCATGATGCCTGAAAACGTATTAAAAGTATAATACGACTTACCTAGCTAAAAACCCCAAATACTGTACATGTGATAATAGTTTTAATCTATTTTAGTCAATAAGAAAACGGTATCTAAGAGACAAAGATTGGAATAACCAGATCTTTTGGTCCAAGATTTAATTCAGGTTCGTAAACTGCTTTACAAATAATCGGACAAATTACATTTACAAAATAGTTTTTAATAGTTGTCCTGGAGATAGTCAGTTGACCTCCCTGGCATTTCAAATATTTTGTGGTCTGTTTGTATATTCATATAGCGAAAGAACGATATATTATGAAGATGATGCAACATGGCAACTATGGCAACATGGTTTCTATTACACACCCTAGTCTTTCAAAGTAGCCAAAATATATAGGAGTAACATGCAGTACATTATTTACAAAGACATGTATATTCAGTGCAAGTAAAGTACATGCGTATCATCATCCTCTGCTTTGAACCCTTTTACGGTCGCAACGAATCTAGCGAGGAAAAGATGATAGGCGTTTTAGGTGGACGCTACAGTTCACAACCAAGTATTTTTTTTAAAAACCATGCGAAACAATACATTTTACTGGCTGATATTTATGTTAGCGAATGGTACGACTGTACTCTAACCCTTTTCCCCTTCTTTGTTCCGCGTCACCAGGAAGGCGGCTCGCATCCGTTTCGCTGCATCGTCCGCGGCCACTCTCGTTAATAGCGTCCGAGATGGATGCAGCGCATGCATCGCGGTGTGTGCTATGGGAGAGAGGGAGAGAGAGAGAGAGAGAGAGCGACGAGAGTTCGAGAGTGAGGTTACCTAGCCTGGGATGCTGGGGCTCCGATCTCCGATCATCAATATATACTTGTATCTCGGTGTCCTAGCAACGGCCGGCCCCGGCACGTCGGTATGCAGTCCGGGGGCATCCGTGTTGATCGGTTTTTCAGCGCAGAACAAGTTCGCCCGATCAATGTAGGCCACTTTTATCGATTTTTACCGTAGCGCCGTTCTCCTCTCAACCCCCCTACCATTTCCCCTTGGCTAGATAGTTAGCGCAGCTCAAATCGGATGTTGGAACGAACTGGAAGGTCTAGAAGCAGATACTCATATGCTTTACGTCTGTGAAAAGACAGGCGTAGGGCGGGCGTTTTGGTGACGAAACCAAGTTTTTCGAATTACCATTACTATATTGATTTCCAAGTTCAATGGATAGTAAATCGAAGAGTTTCAGGAGAACGAATTATTTTCTATGGGGTCATAGTTTATACAGATCATGAGTTATCGCTTAGAGTAATTGGTTAGTAGGTCACGACGATATACCTTTTTTCTCAAGACGAAACTTAAAATCAAAAAATTATGGGTTTTCTTCATCGTCAAATTCAGTGTGAATGTCGTGAAAAATAAGTTATGATACCAACGGTTTCGTGGACACCTCAAAGCACAACCTTCTACCAAATGTGAGTACTACTTAAGTGCACTGAGCCTGAATTAAGATTTCAATATAAATTAAAGTTTGCTTACATACGCTTAAGTCGTCTTTAATAATATTAAAGTTCGCTCATTGCTTTTCACAAAAACGCATGACATTTTATGCAATTTTTGGACGGGCGTTTTTAGAAAAGATAAATGCACCCGCGCAATGGCTAAATACGATTGGTGGACAATCAGGTTGAAAAGTCCAATGCAATCGCGTTCTTTATTTTGATAAATGAGCATTGCCATTTCGGGCGGAACGCAAAGCCTAATCGCAGTTCGAATTTATTTGAGTGGAAACAGTCGGGTTGCGGGCGCGTAATCTTTAATGCATCCACTTGTATAAATTGGGCGTAGTGCATGTGCCTCTTGTCAATGCGCCACTTTAGATGAGCGGATGCGCTACTTCCCGCATTGGTCAGTTTCTCTACGCTGATGGATGCCTTTTTGGAGAACATTGCGGCGCCACCTATACGTGATGGATAAAACGTTAATCTGACAGCAACAGTTCCACAAAAGATTGTCCAGATGTATCGACGTGAAATTCGAGTGACATTTAAAGAAAAAGTCCAATATTTGATCGAATTGAAATTCAAATTAATTTCATGTAATGTTTTTGGGTGCTCACATGTGATTAAAAAGATCAATGCTGTCTATACGTAATTATAAGCTAAAACTGATAAAGCATAATACTATATTTATTTTGGTTAATAATAAGTTTATTTTGGTACGCCGTTGTTCTGGAAAGAATTATAGTCTAGCTAGCGAATATTTATTATTATTATTGAATATTTTTCAAAGCTTTAATGTCTCGGCAATGTTATTGGCAGGAAACTGCGTTGCTGTCTCCGATAGGCCGACGTAATCACAGGTAGCTCGCAGCGCCATTTGTAGTTTGGAAAACAGATCAAATTCGTTCGCCTTTGTAAAACAGAATTAAATCACCTCCAACCGAATTTCATATAGTATGATTTTGTAACTTCCAAAAATAAAAGTAATGCTATATCGACACATTCGTATCGAATGTCAAGAAATGTTGAAATGCAGAAACATTCGAAGTAATCCAATATTATTAGACCACACAAATGTTATACAGATTTCAGGTAGTTTTCATTTTGCTACAGTTTATTAACTGTCGCAAAAATTAACGATATATTTTTTTCAATGTACTTTATGATAACATGTCCGAAGGGTGATCAACTACAATCCAAACCCAACTGCTCCAGAAAAATACGTTTTATCCCTTGTGGACCATCCAGTGGTTTCAAAAGTATTGTATACTTACGTACAAAATGT
Source organism: Mycogona germanica (assembly GCA_034698785.1). Lineage (NCBI taxonomy): Eukaryota > Metazoa > Arthropoda > Diplopoda > Chordeumatida > Chordeumatidae > Mycogona > Mycogona germanica. The sequence goes on along the minus strand of JAQGBY010000451.1, from coordinate 40,293 downwards.
TCCCCATATTCTGTCAGATTTTACTTGCAAAGTATAATATCTGCCCGACGTGGACAGACAATTTACATTACCCAGATATATTTCACTAAAAATATAAACGCTTCATTAAAATTCTTCATTAAACCGACTGTTGTAGGACTCGTTTAGTTTCTTGAGTCGGACGACGGTCCTGATAGAAAATGTGTACTAGAAATCAGAGATTGCAATTAAACCGAAGTCAAATCGACGAACTGAACGCGCATTTAAAATGGGATTGGGGATTGAATGTAATTGGGCCCTCGGGGGCCTGATGCTCTCCGTAAATAACGTTTCACTCTCTGCATAGTTTATCCTGATTTAAATTTCGCGAACGTCAAACTTGCTTCACGCGCGTTGTGTGTACACTTTCTATGCTGCATTTTGTTACTATTCATCGCGACTACAAGCTGGCTTCTTGAAAATGCATTTTATTCAGCCGTTAGATATATATAGAAGTATTATTTTGCCGACAACAATGTTGAAGTATATAGGACGACTGTAGCTCGCTATTGGTGTGTGTACACGGGTTTGTAAAAACTTCTAAATTGAAAAAGTTATTCGGGAGGGAGGGGGAAAAAAAGTATTTTCGATCGAGGTAATCATTTTCTTTTTTGGAAACGTTTGTAAACATCATTTCCTGTTATTATCTTTTTTATAGCTTATTTTTCTACCCCCTCCTTTTGAATGTGACAGGTCACGTATTTACTTTTTAACGCGACGAAAAACATTTCCAATGTTGGTCGAAGGTACTCGATTTAAGGGAAACGCAATTTCTTCGTTGTGCGTCAGTGAGCAAAACCAAAATCAATTAAATGTTTTCGCTTGAACGAATGTAAGAAAAACGAAAATTGTGGTCATTTTTGGCATCACATAAGACAAAATTAAACAATACAAAACAAACGATAGATATAGTATTATATAATCAAATTTCATCGCATAGTTTATGTAATGATGAGTTGCCAACCGCGGTCATACAAACAATTATTTCAATTTTATTACTTATATTCTACACGCAACAAAATACAATGCACACAGTACATATTTAAAGCAAAACGAGGGCGAGTCAACCTATTAATTTATTGAAATTGATTAATAGAACGCGTGTTTATATGGCTAGCATGTTTTTGTATGTTGTGCCCCTGAAATGTTCTACTCTTAAAATGTCGTTTAGTCACATCTCTGTCCCCTAATAAAAACATTTGCTTTGTGGAATCCCCATCTAAAATTGTCTTTGCAAACATGTAACCAAGCGCCTGAAAGCAAATATATTCTGCATCCATGTTTATTCAGAATAGAGGGGTTTTTATTCATGGAAGTTCTATACGTTAATATTCCTGAGACTCAAGTGCAACGCTAGAATTAAGGAAAGGCCTCTGAAATCAACACCTATTCCATAATTTAGATTTACGGTAAATGTTTCGTGCCTAACGACCTATCAACCAGGTAAATTATGAAATAGCATCGTGAAAATGAGGCTCCCATGATTTAGTTGCAAGTTCGCGAACTTGCTCGGTTGTTTCACAAATGTGTTTCCAAATTTACGACTCCGATGTGCTGTGTGTACTTGGCCGTGGCGTCTCAGGAGGTTATGAGGGAACCAATTCTATTGATTTCGCGTTAACAGACAGTCGATCTCGTCTGAGTGCAATAAGGGGGGGGGAGTATAGAAGGGGAGACGATGCACCTGCACTTTCTTATCGGATGTGGTGTGAAGATGAGTGTTGGGGGAAAGGGAATGAAACAGGGCAGAATATGCTTGGACGAGTCCTCCTAAGACACAGGTCATATCGAAAAAATTCTTGATTTTGATCAACTTGTGCCATTTCACAATGGCACAAGTACCCAAAACCAAACGAATCCATACATGAAGATGTAATGCAGTTTTCAGAGGTGGGATAAATTTTAGTAACTCTTAAAAGTTCAGCAATCAGCGCTAGCCTGTGAATCGGTAAGAGCGCCCTGGACTCCATTGAGATAAGACAGTTGCAGAACTAAATGCTTTGAGTCCATGGTCTCTTTGCTTCATGGCATTTTGAAACTTGGTATCTTCTGGTAGCGTTTCAGAGAATAAGTTAATTCGTTCCAATGATAATAAATTGATGATACAATCGATGATGAAAGTCAACATTTTTTGTGGACCATATCTTATGAAGCGTTCTTAGTGCTCCTAGATGTGAATTAATCACGATTATCTGCGACAATTGCTGCCCATCAGCAATACCACCTTGTGTCCAAGCGCTGCTCCCGTGGTCACGCGCGAAGAGTTCGATTTCCAAGTACACACATAAAGTGTATTCGGGGTCTGAGGTGGGTATGAGGCGAGCTCGCTGAATATAGTGTCTGGGCGGGGGTGGCAATATACAACAGAAAAGGGTGTCAGATGGCAATGTTGTCAGAGGTGTCAGTAACACACCTTCTTCGACGGAATATCTATTCCCGATTCATCGTACATTAGGTGCGAGTGACTCGTGCCTTGGCAACTGGGAGTTCTGCGCTTCCTGTCATCACCTTTTGGAAGGGAGGACGTGCATGAACACTACTATAGTCATTTAAAATAAGGGAGATGTGGATGTGGTAAATTTGTTGGATGTGAATCGTCATCGTCATAGTCGTATCGTGAGTTCCCACCTTTTCTAGTTTAGTTAATTCATTTTTTAAAATAATAGTTTACTATTATTTATTGTAATAAGAGTTATCGCAAACTCTTGTTCGGCTTTTCTCGTCCAGCGCTGTCCTGGACTTGTGTCTTTCATTTTATTTTACAGAATCAAGACGTGCTATTTCTATTATACTATAGTCATTGTTGACGTTTCAAGTAAATGTTACCAGGCGTTATTTTCGTGTAGATTGGTTGATAAATATTTTTTTGTTATGGTGCTGTTGTTCAAATCGATTCAAAGTTGAACAGTGTTCCATAACATTATGAATTTTACTGATGACATGCTTTTTAAATCTCAATATGAAAAGCGAATTGCAGCAAATGGTGGTTTGTATAAAAGGTACTTTACAAATTTTAGCTAGAGTCACATTTGATGGGGTTACGTCAGGAATGTCTAATACAAAAAAGAATATTTATAAATTTCAAAAAATTTTCGTCCGGTGCTGTCCCGGAGACAACCCCTACTTCATTATGAATTTATTATGAATATTTTATTTTACAAAAAAGAATTACTACATTTATTGATGGGTGTTTACTGAAGGGTCGCAACGCATACCAATTCTGAACTGTAAGTTGCAGTTGGAACATTATTAAAAAAGATTGCGTCCCGACACGTGTGAAAATCACTGCAAATAAAAATTTCGAAAATGTATAATCATGATCTGACGCGTGATGCATTACAAACCAACAAAAACATATGAACACATCAAAGCGACAGTGATACCTACCATGATACTTTGGGCACCGCATGATTTGGTAGTCGCCATCCTATAGATGATAATTCTGGCCCATGATGTTAGTGGGGCCTATCGTACATAAAGGGGGGGGGGGAAATCTGTCGTACGGGCATTTTGACACATTCAACGCACTCCACTTTGTCATGCTGTGGTTGGTCATGCAATGTGTCGCCCCATATACCGGAGATCTCACTAATCGCTGCGTCACAGCTATGGCTGCCCCATTTCCATGCCTTTAAGCGTCCTCTCGTCCGCCCGTTTTCACTTCTTGGCGGCGAGTCGCCGCGAATAAGCCCATCACAGTTCACTCGACAATTTTCCGATATTCACCGTTACGCACGTTGCATATGCTCATTAGCGAGACGGCCGCATTTGTCAACCACCAAATTGCAATCAAGTCGCTTTTGCACGGACCTCAAGGCCTCCCCGCATCGCCATACACAGCTCCAGCCTCCACTGCTCCACGTCACGAACCGGCATGTGGTCACTCGTTCTGACCCTCTTTTATAAGACGCGACTTCGCGAAGATCACATTCTGTAGGGCAGTCGCTGAATAAAATCTTCTTGAGAAAGATAAAATATTGGATTTGTTTCTCATACGCTGACTCGTCTTTTGTGCATTGCCCAATTACAGTTTTAATGATACATTTGTGTCGCTTTATCATGGATACAATATACACTGACCAGTGACCAGACCATGATTTTTTTTTAATTCACTGAAGTGCGGACACAACAGGAAGATTCTGTAACCCCTCTCGGTGCTAAGCACTATGTGAGAGGCACAGCTTTTTTTATAATTATCAGGAGGCGATTTGTTTGTTTCGGCAGTTATCAATAATAAGAATATCTCATAGATAACTTTCATCATGTCGCCTAGCTCCGCTAAAGCAAGTTAAAAAGCTCTGGAAGTCTGCGGAATTTTTCAACCCATTTCATCTCTGAGCAGCTTTTCAGCTGCTGACATCGCGGCACTATATGTAGAGTCGCTGCACAATGCGTCGTCAATTTTAATTGGGATTGTCAATTTTATCTGGAAGTTACAATGGGTGTTTACCAATAGAAAATTGCACTAATATAATGGAAAGACAAAATTCCAATTTTTTATTCAAATTCGATCTATCGATTTTTTGCAACTAAGCTCGTTTGACAGTAAAACATCTAGTTGCTCGCTTGCAGAGTTGGTCACAAGTAATGAAAAAGTAGGACATAATGACGACGATGGAAAGAGTGGGCAGGGAAGATGAAGTGTGATAAAAAATCTGTTGATATTCTGCCAAAGATTTTTATTTTAAAGTATCCAAACTTTAAACGGTTGGTGTTGCGTTGCCATTGGCACATATGACCGAAATCAAATCTACGCCAATTTATTTTCCAGTAACTTTACAACAGTCGTGCGCAACGGGAGACACATCATTTGAAGAAAAAAAATTAATTGCTAAAGTAATATTCGTTAGCAAATAATTAGCGATCTGAACATTTCGCTTGGTTTGGGAAAAGTGGTAACGTCTAACACGCGTTCTATACCAACTTTCCTCACTCATGTCGCCATAGTTGGTCGCCAGTTTCGCTGCATCCGGTCCCGTTTCCGGGCACCGACGCCGGTCGCCTTTCGGACGCGATTGTCGGGCGAGGCCCATCACTTATAATTAAGAGCAAGAGACGGCGGCGGTGGCGCATGCGCTCGAGTGCAGTCGTTGGCAGCAGACTGTATCCGACGCGAGAAAAAGTTTTCTTTGGATGCTGGAAGTGGCTGTATAGACGCCAAAGCGATGTGACCTCTCTCTCGCCCATTTCATTCCAACCTAGAACCATGCGCGTCTTATAGGTTGGCAACACTTCCAAAACAATCCCTTCAGCAAGACGGGGCTGGTGCATCTTGACTTCATTGGATGAGGAGCGCCCTCACGTTGCTTCGACTATGGACTCGGATAAACACCTCTCTCTTTTCAGAAATGGTGAATTCGGGACAGCACTGAATGAAGATGGCGAGCCGAGTGGCGTATTCGCTTTTATAATATTTTAATATTATTTAATTAGAACTGGTAATTGCGTAAAAATAGAGCTTCGAACCGTTAAACACCGGATCCCTGTCCGTTACTCTACCTGAACTGATAATTGGGAGAGGTGTACAGTGAATCGGTAGCTCTATTGGTAGAATCCAGGGATCCGGTCTGTTCGAAGCTGCATTTTTTTCGCAATTACCAGTTCTAATTAAATAGTAAAATATTATTATAAAACGAGTGCGCCACTCGGTTTGTCTTCATTCGGTGCTGTCCCGAATTCAGCATTTCTGATTATTATCACACATACGTTCTAAAATCTTTCTCAGGTAGTTTATCTATTTTCATCCTCAATTTTTTTTCAATTAAGTATAAGATTAAAATTGACCAACCACCAACTAATTGAATTAGTCACATAACTTTTAAATGCTAACGCGTTTATAGTAGTCTGAAGTTGTTTCAGGGATAACTACTCTGTATTTATTAATGGGATGCAAATGTCTTATCAAAGAAATACTTTCAGTTCAAATGATCGGCTGATATCGTCTTCCTAAAGTTACATTATTTGCTGCCGAAAGTAAATAGAGCGGAAACGGAACTGATATAGGCCATATCTAATACAAATCCAAATTCATCAAAAGTACCCTTATATGTATGTGCCAATAGTCGCATTATTAGGGTGTCAAATGTCACTATTGGTGACCGTTTATTCACTTAAGATTTTGCTCTATGTTATTTATTAATGTGTGAAAACACATCTTTAATTAAAATGATGTTCAATGATAAATATTTCTTCCAGAGATGCACCCATGTCATTTGCTTTTAAATGACGATAATATTGAAATTGGTCATCACTTGTGATGTCAAATCACCTATGGTAACCAAGTGTGGTACAAATGAAGAAAATTATATGTTTTGTCTTATGAATTTCTACAATTTTGGTGGTCCGCTGCAGAAAATATTTTGATGTCATAACTGAATTTTGTGTCTCCAAGATGGTTGCGTGGCAAATGTTTTCAGAGTACACACCCTTTTATCCAAACACCCTTAGCTGCCGTCTCGATGACTCGGCTTTTCTTACTACGTCCGAGAGATGAAAGGAACAGAATCCGAAATAGGATTATTAATATTGATTTTTCGTCGACAGACGACATAGAGCCCCGGTGTACGGAAATATGATCGAAATAACTTAATACCGTCATTGTCTTCTTCTGCCGCGACTGAACCGGCAGAGTTCTGTTGGGAAGTTCATTATATATCGAGCACCGATCTTTTTGCGACGTTTTTGCTTTCATAGAAATAGCCGCTTCGGTCCAGTGTTGCCGAAGGATATATTGGGCAAGTCGCTACTGATGTATGGCCTCCAGAGGGTAGACACCATATAAATTTCAGTGCCGACATACATCACAAGAATGGGGCGGCGTTGAATCAGATACAGTCGTTTAATCAGAATTTTTACAAAGTCAAAACTAATTTCATTCACGTTGATATAGTATACTCGTAGCTGGAATCCGCGACAAATTCAAGTGTAATAACAATTTATTGGGATTACTGATTTTTCAAAATATGTCTCAATACTCTTGAGTTGTTTTTAACGTTGGAAACTTCAAAATCGTCGTGTAATATTTCAACACCACTTTACTCTTGTATGTTAGAAGTATTGATATGATTGCTCGGATGTTTGTATTGCTGCTCGGTTGAAGAAATGGTGCTTCCGTTTCAGAACCGGAAAACTTTTGTCTCTGAATTCATTTTAACCGGACTTTGGCGTTCACTACGATACCAACCACCATCTCTCGGAAAGCATCATTGTTTTTCCAGACCGTATTTTTTTGTTGTTGCTCTTCCTCTGTTTCCCCGAACAGAATTCGCTCTAGTTTAATGTGAAAATCGTTCCATTCTTCAACCTCACGTAATGCCGATAACAATCTCGATGTTGCTTCACTAATGACAAGGAAAGAGGTTCGCTTGTGTGAGAAGGTTGATGGGGCCAACGGACTCGAACGCTACATTTGATCATAATGTATCTTAGCCTGTGATGCCGAGTCTGGTCTGTTAGTGAAATCGCTCGAGCCATTTCCATTAAATGACGCTTAAGAAAATGTGGCGCTGGGCAGCTTGGCTTGGACAAAAGAGATCGGCCTCAGAACTGGAGATTTCGTGAATGAGTTTCGAAAAGTGCGACCAAAGACCCATGACGAATGCAAACGGTGGAATCGTTTCCCTTTGCGTGCGCCTTTGAGAAATTGTAAGAGACATATATCCAAAAAATCCATTAAATCCATTGGTCAAGGATAGTATGTTGATGATATATAAAATAAACTCTAATTAGAACTAGGTAACCAAGTAAACTTTAATCCAGAACTATATGAAACATTTCTTTCAACGTGGTGCTCTAATGTGAAAAAGCGTTTCAAAGTAAGTGTCTAAAAAGACAACCCAACTTCAAAATTAGGCGGAGTAACCTCTTGTCAACTGCATAAATCTCCTATAGCTACCACATATTTTGATTGGAAGCACATAGTGGAAACACACATTGCTAGGGGTCCCTGCAATTTACGTAATGACCGAAAATGTCCTAAAGTGACATAAACCGGCCGGTAGCACTTTGCTAATAATATAATTGCAAGAATATGCGAGCAAATTATTATTATGTGTGGTTTATTATTTTGTTTGCTAATAAAACGAATTAAGCATCTGTTTATCGAATATTTTTTTAATTCGTCTTTTAGTAAACGTATTAATAAATGGCTAGCGGGTTACGAAAAGGGGGCCCGGTTCAAGAACGCTGGTCCTTCGAGCCAGCCCGCCTACTACCACCACCGAAACAGACATCCGGAAAAGTTAGCAACTAATACCAGCAGCGGTTGAATTGTAAATGTTTCGTGTAAGTTGTGTTTGTCTTATTGGGAGAGAGTTCTAATTAATTACTTGAAGCGGAGAAAATAGTGTTCGGAGTGAGAAGCACATGGAACGGTGGGGTCGAGGGGGCCGCTCGATTCATGGTCAAGAAAAAAAAACCGAAAAGTTTTATCGCCTGCAACCTTGATTGCCCACGGTACAGCAGACACGGTCTTAAGTTGGGAACCAAGATACGTGACTTTCAAGTTGCTGCGCGAAAATATACATGAATTTCAAAGTTGTTGTCACGTAATATATTCAATAGACTGGTCGATCATTTTAATTGAATAGACAGACTTCTACGCATTTGCAAAAGCATTCAGACTGTTTTAATCAACTGTTACCGGTGAAAGTTCCGCCAAGAAAAATTGATATAATTAGCTATTCATTAGCTTGAATGTCAAACTCTTTTGAGCCTGGAACTTCAAAGGCCACGCTATGACACACGCTAGGCTATTTGGTAAATGTCGTGTTCTGTAAGACGTTAAAGTCTTAATTCTGTGTTGCTTATACTTTCTGCGACAGAACGAGATCCAAGTTAAGGGTTTAAATACAACAGACAAATAAAAAGTATGGTTATTAATTGTGAATTATGTACTTACTACACCGACAATTAAACATTTTTCAGAAGACGCCTTTCAATGGTTCGATCGCTTCAAAGACCAAATGTCGTTTGTGTCTTGAATGAAACCTCAAAAACGCTCTTTCGGACTGCAAATCGATTTAGTAGTAGCGATGCGAAACGAATTGAGAAGTACGACATATTGAAGACCAGAGTGATGAGTTTAATTATAGCTACTCCTATGGAAGGTTTTCCGCAGTTAGACTAACTATACCTCATTAGCTGTGAAGTTGGGGTGAGCTCTCATCGCCCGCCTTCATTATGCCCTCAAATATGGTGCTAGCCATCTCGAACGCACTTGTTAGTGGTTTTGTTGTCGGGAGCAGCGGAGCGTCCTCTGGTGGGCGATGGTGCATAAAATTAGATATTTTGAATGCATTAGAGAACTGAATTAAGTAGTGCTTTTTGGTGCGTGAGCTGATTATACTCGAAGAGTGTGTCTGTGTGTGTGTGTGTATGCTTTTGGTGAGAAAGGGACCAAAGACCAAGCTAAGAAAATGAACAGGCCTTCTTCGATTTATATTCTTCATTGGCATCTTCTTTATCAATTGGCTTCACTAATTATTCTCCTTTGTTGTCACAGTAAAATGAAATGACTGTTCGAACAATAATATTGTGGTGTCATTAAAACATTTATAGAAGTACATGCCAATTGTCTATTTAAATAATTAAACATGTGTGCATCTGCAGAATATAACTTTAGGTAACTTTTTATTTTTATAAAAACGACTAAATTGCTGTAAGTGTGATAAATTTTATATTGTGGAGTTTATTTCTCTTACTTGTAATCTATGTGTTCATTTAGTATTTTCTCACATTAATGCTAGTGAACATTACTCGCATCACTTCCTGTGATTGTCGTCAATATAATTAGAACACCTTTAAACGTGTGTGTTATTTTAAAACAATTGTTGCAAATTATAGTAAACGTACTTTACAACGTATTTAGTTATATGCGTGTACATAAGTGTTTTTTCGTTTGGCGTTAAAAGAATTTAATAAATTACGGTAATAGATGTAGATCCTGGTAAATGACGCCTACTGATTACCGAAGGGAAATAATCTTTTTACAATGTATTCCTTTTTTGCAAAGGTATACACGTAAAACATGAATTACGTTTGTTTGTTTACGTCAAATGTTTATTTTTACATTCAGAGAAAAATTAAGTGTGGCGTGGTAGTTGTATGCAATCAAAGCAGTGAAAGTATGTGAAGGTAAAATTAAATTTAAAAAATATCTTTTCGTTTGTGGTATCAGGGTCTCCGTTTCACTATTTCGCATGCACCTTTACATGTGAACTGATCGATGAAATTAAAGGAGATACTTCTCAGCGTTATCTCTGCAATGGTCGTAAAAAAATTGTGTTCGGTGAATTAGACGTATCAGGTAGTTTTCAACAGAAATCACCACACTTCCTTTCAGTTTATTACTCAGCAAATGTATTTAGTAAAAAAATTATTTGGATAAATTATAAAATGAAAAATCGAAAATAGGAAACAGTGAAAACAAGTAAGTCACGCCTGTATGTCCTGTAAGTTATCGGTAATGTCATCTCTGTTTGATTTTGCACTGGTACACTAACAGAGTATATACAACAACAATTGTATCAAAATCTATCGTCGAGTCATTGTTTTTGTTAATGCATATGCATGAGTATACGTATATGTACCAGTACGTAAAGTACAACCAATTTATAATCTGAGTTTTAGGAACTTTTCTACAAGTCTGATACTTCCTGTTACGAAGCGTGTTGACAATATGGATGGCAGATCCACTGTTGAGTTCAATAATTCCACTTTAAATTTTGTTTAAATAGCAAATACGGAAAGTTACCCTGTGCAGCAAACACTTTTGCGTCACCCTGCAAGTTCAAATGACCAACTCAATGCAAAGCTCCGCCCTAGAGAGCTGCGTGTAAGGCACCGGTGATATCCAATTTAACAACAGTTGGGATGACAAGCCTTTACCGTCCCGTGCTCCGCCTCCTGAGTCTTATACTCGAACGAGAGTTCATAAATTCCAAAAAGCACAGAGGGATCGTAAATTATTCAAAACGAATCGATTATAAAGTAAACTATAAACATGCGGGGAAATATTTTAGTTTTGTACCGCGTAAAAATGCTATTGGAAGTTCATTGTCGGAACATCAAATTCGAATGATAATTAAAATTTCTAGGCAAATGCTGTTTTCGGTTAGTGTAAACAAAGTCTCGTATTTATACACATAACAAACGCGACTCTCTGAACAACCAAAATAAAGACACTCAACATTAGGCTAAAGGATGTTTGTCTTGCGACCAGAAATGAAAGCTAAATTGATTAGTTTCATATTTGCAACTGCATTTTTAATATTAGATTTCCTCTGTAATTCCATATAATGAAAACATTCGAAATCTAAGTAATTTCATTTAATAAGAACAACTGAATGTCATCAAAACAAGCATCCTCGAGATTGAATGTCACGTCTTATATGATATAACTCAGTTTTATGGATCACGTCATCATCGATGCAACGTTGCATGAAGGGTGCGTTTAGACATTGAAACAAAATCGACCAGTCCGTGGTATGACAAGACAACACCACTGTTTGAAACTATTAAGGCAGTTAAGGTGACGCTTTGAAAAATCGCAATTGTTATTGAAATTTTGGGAAATCGGGCTTTCGGGATTGCAGCATCTATCCTGTATTTTATAGAGATATGAAATAATTTAAAATAACGGAGTTATCTTCTATTATTTAGCGTATTTTTTTACCCTGTATTTTATGTTTAAAGGTTTAAATAGGAAATCGATGATTGTAAATATTTATTTTATCTCCCTTCACTCTAGTCACTGCACAATTGGATCTAACATTAGGCATTATGCGAGAGGCAGATTTTCACCAGAATCCCGGGATCTTATCGAGAACCCGCGTCGTGAATCGAACCCGGGACCGCCGAGCCACAGTCAGTCGCAATACCGACTGATATACGACGAGTCCTACTTATGTGTAATTTAAAAACATTCGACCACAAGATCTGTATTTCGGGAAACCGACTGCGATCTCTAAAGCCCGATTTCCCAAAACTTTCAATGACAATTGACCCTAAGACGGTCATCGCTCTTTAAGGTCTGCAACGAAACAACCGATGCTTTGAATCGCCACCAGAGGCCACCAATTATTCATAGGTATTATTTTTTGACATGCACAGTATTCGAGTGGGCTATTTTGGCCTGTGATTGTCTCCTGAAAAAAGCGGCACAGCTTTGTGACATGATATATTTTGAAACAATGAGAAAACAAAGATTCTTTGAAAGAAACTACTGAACGATTCACTTTTAATGCACTTGAGAACAAGTCAGAACTTTTGTTTGAGGTCTCAAGAGGAAACGGTCGTTGTGAGAGATGTCACTGGATGTTGCTGGGAGAAATAGGAATAGGGGAGATGGCGTTGGGTGTGATGGGCGGGGGGGAAATTAAAGCACGACTTCCGTTCGGTTAATAGGCTGCCATTCGAAGCGACACTTCTCCAGTGTTTGAGAGACGTCTGCTTGTTTACTTTGCCATCGCCAACAACCGCACACACACACACACACCGAGAGCGCGGCTGCTCCCGATAATGATGAAAAACGCGCGCGCGCGTTAGCTGAGCCTGGCGAAAATTTGCATAGACCGATTCCAAATCACTCTTAATTGAATGGGCAACCGAACGCCCCCTCCCCCCATTATTCCATATACCACCCACGGCCCAAATTGAAATCCAGAGAGCGACAGCGGCCTGATGCGTTTAGGCGGCAGCCGATAAGAAAAGTATTCCGAGATGCGGTCATGCGTTGTCTGGAAAGTTCTAGTCGCGTTTCAAATGTATATGGCTCTTCCTGTGTGCCACATCTGAAAGAAAAAATGCGATGATGTTTCATTAGTTCGGCGTCTAGTTAATTTAGATTCTCTCTGTACGTGATCAACATACGCATTACGTTGATGACCACATTAATTCGGATCGTTATTTCTATAGCGCTTGTATCGTCAACGATTTTGTCGTCACTTACTGCAAAAGTTTGCATTTATCGTTTGGTAATGGTGTATCCTCATCTCATATACTCTGTAAGACAAATCGATACTGGTACGTGAGCGATATTTTCTTTTTTGGTTATTTATATTGGCATCTCACATGGCGACGACAAAATCTTAATGATTAATTAATAGTTTCTGTGGCGACTTTTTTATTGGTGGTTTCCGCGGATGTGGTTTAATGATAAATATTTATCACGAATTAGTTATGAGGTTTAATTGTAGTTATTAAACCTGATTGTATAAGTATTAAATTTGTTAGCCAGCCATATCGAAAACTAATAAAAATGGTGGCTGTGCCCTGGACTTGCCGGATGAAAAAAGACGAGCAAGAGTAGGCGACAATTATTCTAATAATAATTCTATTATCTAAAATGAAATAACTAAACTAGAAAAACGTGGTAACTGTCGATTCAGCTAAGACGATGACGATTCTAAACGATATTTTCTGTATCGTCAGTTCCCACGTTTTTCTAGTTTAGTTAATTTTAAATAATGGTTTACTATTATTATATTAGAAGAGTTATCGCCAACTCTTGTTCGCCTCTTTTCGTCCGGTCTGTCGCGGGCACAACCCCCATTTTTATTTGAAAAAGTCCAAACGTTCTTTTTCCTATTATTTTGATATCGAAAACTCACTAACGGCGTAACGCAGTGCAATCAGGATCGCAAACCAAGATGTCGATGAGGATGACGATGTCGACGAAGGAAACACTCGCATAGCGGTTGTTATTTTATTGAGGCTTGATTTTCGTATTAATTTATCTTTTTTATTAATAGTTTTTTCAAAAATATCAATTTTAACCAAGCTAATTCCACAAGCGGTGATCAGGTCCAGTTTTAGTTCCTTGCCGGTTGTGTCTTTAAATGACATTTCTGTTTCTCGTCGACGTCCACTTCAGTTACAGATAAAGTAAGAGAAAGAGAAAGAATGAAAGGGCAGAACTTTCTCTGATTCGATAATCCGCATTTGCGGAGCCAGCACTTGCTGTTGCTACGAAATTGATATTAATGAGGATGCTATTTAATTTTCTATTTTGGTCTCCCTCTTTCATTCTCTCGGCTGATTCCAAGTTTTATCCGTTCAAAATGGAAGCGAGGACAAAGTGTAATCCCCCAACTGAATTCTCCTCCAGCGATGTTGTCTCGGCGGTGAATTGGAAAGGGGCGGGCCGATCAATATCGTAAACAGTCTTTGCTTGTGGTGAGCCGATTATATTTTACCTACGCTTAGAGACTGAGACGTAAAAAACAAAAAAGAAAACTCCTACTCATGTATGAAACCCAGTGATTATTTGTTCTACTATCTCATCATTTGTTATTTAAATTTCTTGTGAAGCCTGTACTGTATCTGTGACATTTAAAAAATAATAAGAAATGTGATCACTATTGTCAGCAGTATTCCGTGTGTTAAAAAATAAGTTTGTCCTTGCCGGGAGCGACACCAGGTGGTGCATTTTGGTCTTTTAAATTAGAATATATCATCCTCAAATTACGTCATATGCGCCTGCGCACAACCCCTTATTGCGCGCATTGGGGATTATGCACATGCGTTGATGACGTAATTTGATTTTGAGAATCAGATTCGAAATACCAAAATGTGGGCCCAGTTATCAACACTGCTTTTGATTTTAGGGAATCATTTGGTTGGGTGACAATAAATGTCTTTTGGGTGTCAATCCATATCTTTGTTTTGAAGATTCACATAACCGATGAAAATAGCAGAAAATTGCTGTTTCTATTGAAGGGTCTTTAGGGTTTTATAGAGTATAAAGAGGGTTACCTCTCGAATGAAATTATTTTTCAAAGTCTTAGGGTCGTCGTCTTGACACTCGTCGTGAGTCGAAGATAACATGTGACCGAAATAATCTATAAAAAAAAGGATAAGATGCAAAGTCGTACGATGAAATATAATAAAATGAAATATTCATAATAAATTCTTAATAACCGATTACTCCGGTGCTGTCCCGGAGACTAGCTCATTATGAATTCGTTAAGAATTTATTATGAATATTTCATTTTATTGAAATAATCTATATTATAATGTTCAGTTATATGGGAGTTACCTAGGGTCAGCTCGGGAGTTAACTTACAAACGGCGTGACAAAATTTATTGAAATTTTAGCTGCAGATAGTTCCTCACAGTAGTTTTTCAGCGACGAAATTTCAAATCTCGATTTTCATTAAAAACGTTTGCAGATAAAGAAAATAGCATATACAGAATTATTAGGTAAACGTATAATTAACGTTTAATTTTTTTTATTCTGGATTATTGTGACCCCAGTCGAAGCCTATAAATTGTAAAATTAAGAGAACGTTCAGGTAAAGTTTCTTCTTTATAGTTTCAATTAGTTTTAATTACTTTTGATTCCTCTCAGAAATCAGCACTCTTATTGGCTTATAACATTTGTTTACTGTCAATCAATTAAAAAATAGGTTGCTATGAAAATAATTCCTATTTTATCAAACCTTATAGAAATTCGATAGCGAATGATTTTTCAGTACCAAGAATAGCTCGCCATTCTGTTGGACAGTCGACTGTCGAGGCTGCCCGCCCCGCTGGCTAAAGCGCACGATCAGAAGTGCGCGTTACGAAATAAGACTTGTGTCCAATTCGCACGTCAACCAGCAGTGACGAGAGTGAAATGAACGTCCCTTTTATATTGAATTTCACAGCGTGACGCGTTGTGAGGTTATTCAAATGCAGCTGCAGTATTTCGTATCCATTTGTGTAGGTGTGTGTGCTATATTGTATATACTGTATCGACGTTATACACAAGACACATCCTCCTTAGTCCCACTCTTTGACGACTGTCGAAAGCGAGTCAAAGACCATTGTCTGGCCTTTGATTGCAGTTTTCACGTCAACATGTGTGCACGTAATGAATGAATTCGAAAAGACCTAATTTTTCTTTAAAATTGAGATCAAATTAACTGTTTTTTTATGTTAGGCAATTTTTTTACAGTAACAGAGTACCGGAATTCTAAAACGAATGTCTGTAAAAATGTTTTCCAAACCTGCTTTCCAAATGCGGTTCACATAGGATTACGTGGGATCCCATGAAGGATTAATTATACGGTGAATGTTCATTGTATTTACTGTGCCGAGAAATCCTTTACACAAAATGGTTGCCACTGTCTGTTTGGTCAGCGTTCGTCTATTGACACGCACACACATGTATCTAATTAAGATATACGAAACTTTGGCTCTTTCACGATGCTTTCCCGTCTATGCCTCGAGATAATTTTGAGATATATGCTACTTCTATTAGAATCGTTCAGTTTTAGCTAATTTATTACTTGGTGTTGGCTGCCTCTCAGTTCAATCACAATTAGTATAAGCAGAAACTAATGTAATTTTTCATGGTAATTCAATGACACAACTGACTTATTAAATTTATTTCGCCACGAGCGATTCCGTTAGAAGCATCACCGGAATCAGTAGAGCCATACTTTATTTAACTGAATACGTGTATAATTCGATCAATGTCACTGAAATATCCGCAAATGATATAAAGTATCTGAAATTTGCAAATAGAAAAGTTAGTTTTTTGTTTTAACAAAATTAATGTCATGGGTGTAAGTAGAGTGCATAAGGCATTGTTTATTTATGGTGGACACTTTTTTATGAACTTATCGGGATATTTGTGTTGTCGAATGTATATTAAATCAAGAATAATGTTCACTTTCTTAATTTTTGCTGAGCTACCACTCTAGGTGGTGCTCGAAGTCGCCATAGGTGCTTAAAGTTTTACTCCCAATTCGGCGATAGAATCTCAAAACGATCGATAAATATTCTATTTTCATTTTCGCAAATCAAGTAGTAGTAATAATAGAAGATAATTAAATATGCTAACACAAAAAAGGGGGAAATGGTTATAAATAAATATTTTTCAAAAGTCATTATGTCAACTTAGTTCAAGAAATATTTTAAAGCGGGAAATCAACTTCTTGGACGTAACGAGGTAATAGCATTGAGAAATAGAACTTTAGTTCCATAATGTTTATAATTCGGACGAACAAGTGTTAATACTTGTTCCTACACTGAAACTACAAACTCATACAAAATGGATGAACATTTGTGCCGCCGAGTAAGTAAAAACGGTAGCGTAAAGCGCCTCCAACCGAGCTCCGTGTATTACATCGGCGCTTTCTAATTTAAAAGCAGTTTGGCTGACTAGAGCTTTCTTTCCTATTCGCTTGTTTGGTCTAACGAGATGGTCGGTCTTACCAGGCTATGGAGAATGCGAAGTAGGGCTGTAGAGGATTAAAAAAATATACTAAAAGCATTATTACATTAATATTAAAGAATTTTCTCATAAAATGTTTGCGGAAAAAAAAGATAATGGCGCGCGTAAAATAAAAAGAATTGCTGTTTTGAGAATAACGGTTGAGTTTTACTGGCAGGTGGGTTTAAATTTAAAAGAAGAGTCATTAGCCAACTCAGACATGCATGCTCTCGAAATATGTTGTCTAGCCATGGCAAGATAGCTCTTCTCGTAAAGTTTTGTGAATATTTCAGGAATCCGCCAGACACAATATGCTGTCTATGTTGAATTGTTCAAGATTAAAGTAGTCTCTCGTAAGAAGACGCTTAACAGTCAAAAATCGAAATTAAAGTTTGGTATCAGATGCGTACAAAAAATTAGAAGTGCTCCTGAGAATGTAAAGACCAGGCATAGCAAACATAACCCATTTTATTTACTAAAATTTGTGTTCGAGTATTAAATTAATAATTCTTAGGAAGCGCATTTTTCGATATCATGTCAAATGGTGTTCTAAAGAAATTGGGCTTGATGAAACTGACTGTGGCTCGGCGGTCCCGGGTTCGATTCCCGGCGCGGGCTCTCGAAAATTTCGATCTCGGGGTACTGGTCGTTTCCATCGCGTAGTGCCTGATCACCATGAGGGGACGTAACGCCTGTAGTGCGGTTGACTACAGTTGATTGGAAGAAAAAATCATGTTATACCCTAGTTACACTGTAAGCATGCTTCAAGTTGCTTGAGAGATTTCAATTGTCATCATCAGAAGGTCTTATTAACTTCGTGTATCTAATAATTTCCCATGACCCACCTTTTTGGACTAACACCAATGGACTTCATTAAAAATGTTAATATGCTGCAATTTCTTAGATGTTTTAAATTGAATTTTGATCTGGCTCCTTCTACATTAACATTCGCAGCGTGTTACTCAATGAAGTTGAGCAATACTCAATGTTTAAATGGAAGTCCCACTGTACAAAATTAGGGTGTGCGTACCGCAATTTTCACATCGTCGAGTTTTGGAACACATGACGTAGTAGCACAGATGTGCACATTCGCATGTCCCCTTGTTTACACGTGATTTCCACGTGACTGAAGTCACTGCCTCAAATTTTTCGTAATGAGTGAGTTTTCGTCGATGGCGAGTGGCGAGAATGGTGGAGTCTAGAATCGTTGGGTATAGATTTTTTCACCCACCATATCCTTTCATTCTACAGACTTTTTCCTCCTCCAATTAAAAGTATTGATTAGAAACTCAAGTTCATTATAACTGGAGGTTTTCACCTTCTCCGGAAACGATGACAGCAAAATCGTTGCTCTTTATGATGAGCCAGCAACACGCACATGATGAATAAGCGAATTAGAAAACGCGCCAGCGATCTCTCACTCTCCAGTAGACGTCGTTTTTCTCTTTTCATTTTCTCTCATCCGTGAATCAATACGGTATGTGCTGAATATGTAAATCAGTAGAAAAATATACGTGCATGTCATATCTTCTTTTCTATCGACTTTTTTGCCAGGCGGATTCACACTTTCTTGGCACCGTGGTGCATGAATCCAGTCAATATGTTGTTCTGTAATTGTTAATGGGATTATAGAGTCTATATGTATCTGTGTTTTTCCAGTTATTGGTGCCCTGTGGTAGCCTTCCAGAAAATAAATTATTTTTTCTCTGCTTTAGAAGATCGATGAACAGAGAACTGTCGAACTATTGATAGTGCTTGGACTCTTCCTTTCAATGCGATCCAAGCAATGCACTGGGATATATTTGTTTAATAGATACTGACGGTGACAATATCAACATGTCGTCACCTGAAAAATGACGAAATGGGAGCCATCGGCATAGATACCTTATTATTTCAAATTGACTACAATCAAGTACACTTTTATAATTCGCACGTATTTTCTTTTATATATTATTGCATGGTTATCTAAAGGGCTGTCGGTGGTCTCTGGCAAAAAGTTGAGTAAGCTTGGTTAATAACTGATCAGCGTTTCATGAAGCCCCTCAACAAATTGAGCTAAATGTCGCAGGTTTGGCGCTTAGCGAGACTAAATTGGTACTGGCAAAATAATGACTGGATCGTTATCTAACAATTGCGACTTCTCTATTGAAGCATGATTTAAATTATCTAAATTTAGCTTGATGTTCTGTCGAATCTATGCAACATACATTAAAACTAAGAAAGGGTAAAACCCAGGACTCGACTCCCCCATTTGAGTCCTGGGTTTTATTATTTACATTTTACCATTTATTACCATTACATTATCATTTATTATTTATATTTGTAATTAATTCTACGATAAAAAATTATTTTAAGGCGATGCTTGAAATTTATTGTGGTAGATGATATCTTTATCTCTTCATATTTTAAAACTAAATTTTGTAACAACTGTTTGTTCATTATTGTTTTTTTTTTGACATTGTCATTTTCGGACGTGCCACAATGTTGTCGCACGTAGGAACCAGTGCCTATTTCCAATACCATCCAGCGGCAATTCCAAAAAAAAAATTGTGTCAGACGCTTAGCGAGACTCATTCAGCGAAACGATAACGGGGTATAAAGGAGCTCCTGCATACACGTGTAGTCGTATAAAGGCAGTACACTTCGGGTGTGCCTGCATGTGTATTACGTTTCGGTTTATAAGTATCACTTCCAAATCCCGGCTATATCTTCCCGTTTTCTTTTAACGGGTCTCCGAGCCAAAATGTTTCTCTGGTGATTAATTAAACTCGCGCCAATGGGATCCAGTGTACACTGGCGAGATAGGGCGCGCTCACGTCCCAGATGTTGCCATCCACCGCCAGTTCTGCTACAGCGCTGCACCTCGACTACTTGGTCCTCTTGATACCCCGTGTTCGTATACGTAAACATCGAAACCGAGAGGATGTTGGATCCTGAAATTCAATTTTGATATGGTTGCACAATAATAATTTGAAGTTGAATATATATACCGTGTCATTTTAGCCTTTTTCGTCGGGCATGTTTGATTGTATTCAAATCCATTGAGCTAGAACTGAATTACAGTAGACAGTGTGGCCTAAAATAAAAGCAGCTATTCAAACTTTACAATTAAAATTGGAAAACATTAATGGAATCGAATAAAATTTCGCTCACTTATTCCCAAAACATTCCTTTTTCAATTGCCATGGTGCATTTATGTGACTTAATCGTTCTGCTTTGCGATTCTGAAAATGGCGTTCAGTGACGAGGATTGCACCGCCATATGTTTCACACGAAAAATGATATTTTAAATAAGTCGACCAAAGATAGTCCGATTATTATGAAACTGGAGCATAATTAAGACATCTGTATTCCGTTTCGAATTCCGGGATTCACATTTCAATTTTCAAATTTCTCATTGTTAAAATTGCGCCTTGATGGTGGCGCATGTTGATGACCGATTACCGCTGCAATACGTCACTTTGTGGCACAATTGCTCAACTCTTTTCTTTTATTTATTTTTCGCTAAAGATTCTTCAAATCCGCCGAAAATACATCTTTTGAGTGAAAACACATTAAGAAGTTATTTGGCATCATAAATGTTATGTCGAAGGATTTGCATTTTTATCTTAGTTGAACGGCATTCAGTGTTTTGTTGAATGCCGTTCAACGTTCAACGCTGGTACCCCCGATATGGCAAATTGTAAAGCAACAGAGTGTTGTGTGATTGCCCTACACGGGGCAGCAATGTAATTGACACGACGGCAAATTGTAAAGCAACAGTGTTGTGTGATTGCCTTAACACACGAGGCAGCAATGTAATGGACATGAAAGTGCTGAGTGTCCACATTGGACTGGGATCACATGAGGATAATGTTTTGGAAATATTGACTTTTTCTATGTATAGCGCTTATTATTAGAAATCAATACAGCAAAAATGCTTAGGCAACAAATGGCGTTGTAAACCAGATTCGCTCCTAAGCAATCGCAAGTGTGCCAAAATGTTCGAAAATGTTTTTAATCGTTTCATGCTTTTGTTGTTTTGCATTTTTAAGATGTTAGATTGTTCATTCTAAAAATATAAAATCAAACAAATTGGTACTTCAGTCAAAGAGATAACGTTTTCATCAAAACCGAAATATTCCAATTGTCGTGGTCAATTGCCAAGGTCACGAAATTAATGACGCTATCATTTCATAACTACGAATACTTTGAAAATTAATTTATATCTTAATCGCAGTTTCGTGCAAAACTGCTCCTCGATCTTAATTGGAAATGGCGATACCTCAGGAAGCGTTTTTAGCAACTGGATGCGTCAGGCAATCGACAACGACTCACATAACCTCTGCATATACG
Organism: Mycogona germanica; assembly: GCA_034698785.1. Taxonomy (NCBI): domain Eukaryota; kingdom Metazoa; phylum Arthropoda; class Diplopoda; order Chordeumatida; family Chordeumatidae; genus Mycogona; species Mycogona germanica. The sequence goes on along the minus strand of JAQGBY010000451.1, from coordinate 18,740 downwards.
TTAATTGTAATAAACGTTTATCCTCCTAGGAAACTGTGACCTTATTCATGTACTTTATGTGCGCTTGAATAGCAAGAAGAAATACTCCTTATATTTATCTCCGCAACCCTCCTGCTTCGCGATGAGGCGTCAGGCAGAGACAACAGTTTTTGCGGCGTGCCCTTTCACGGATTGCTGGACTTTTTATGTAGATATTTGTTTAGAAATTAAACGCTGTTCGAAGGTATTTATTTTTAGATTAAGCCTTCCAACTGGGTATGGGTATGGGTATGGGTACATTTAAAAGAAGTTTGGTACTAAAATTCAGAATATCATCCGCAGTTTAAGTGGAATTTGATTGAGCAATCCATGTTTCGGTTCCGGTCTCAGGAGAATACAGAGCTCACGTTTCTTGAGTTCCAACGTTAACGTGCCCCGGCGATCAGGACTAGCCGATCTAACGTGCCATCAAATTAAATATGGCACCGCCGCCTGCTGCACCGGGAGATTGGGCAGAGGGGGGGGGATGATGGCAAAATCCGTAAAAGGTCGTCCGGCCTTTTTCCTAAAGGCTTTCGAGTCCGCCCGCCTGCGTTATTAGAGAAAGCTTTTTTCTTATAAGTAATCACTCGGTAATGTTTCGAAAAGACGTTGGGCGATATGAGCGTTCTCCTCCTGAAACCCACTCCTCAACAAAAGCAAACAAAGTCAATGTTTTTCGTGTTTTTTGAAAAGAGATGTTGACGTGTGTCCCAAAATTGAAGGGTTCATTAAAATGAATTGTGTTCCAGCAGCACTACTCTTAATATATTAGAATTTTCTTTTAAATATAGTGCAGTGTTTACACAGATTCCTTTTGTGCGAAACAATACTCGGAATAATGTAATGTAATGTAATGAAAGAATCACTATAACTACTGTGACTCTAACAGTGCTAATTTTTTATCATTCATTTTTTTCCAATAACTGCAGCAAGATCGGAGACAGAGCTCTTCTTAAAATAATATGTCGTCAACTGTACCAGAGCCCTTTTTAAAATAATATGTCGTCAACTGTACCATAGTAGAGTACAGACGGAGCATTAAAATCTAACTCAGTTCCGCAGAAAACAAATATATATTATCGTCTTAGCGTTTAATCCCAATATGTCCTGGGCATGTTCCTATATGTTATTTTGCTTGAAGCCCTTCTTGACTAGTGTTCGTTGGATGGTACACGGGGTAACGGGAGGATATAATATATATAGAGCGAAATAGCGAAGAATGGGAAGTTCTCGTCTCAGCCATCGCTAGGCAACGCTTTAGGGGTTAGTATCTGGTTTGGTAGCGAAAAAAGAAAACGGAGAGAAGAGGAAATTGATGAAGGAGGAATTAGTGTGAGGATGGGCGAACGGTTGGCCACATCTCGGAAAAGAAGGATTTCAAAACTAAGTGCACGGCTGGAGGAAAAAGTGAGTTAAGCAATGCAGAGAGAAAACGAGTTTTTTCTAGTTGCTTTTTCCCCCCTGCAGACGATATATGAGGATAACCTACCAACCGCAAGCGTACCTTAAGTGCCGTCGTTAGGAATAAACTTAATGGTGAATGTGATATTTAGATTTTTTTTTGTTTTGTTCAACGATTTTATGGAGACGTACTTTTAATGCAACTTTTAATTTAAATGTACGGTTAAAAGTTCGGCAATTTTGTAAATGCTACGTATCCAATGTGGTTTTAGTAACATTTTGCAGAAATATAGTTGCGGATTTTTAGAAATTGTTTTCCTCTGCAATTGCGTTTACAAATACGGACGTGCAATCATTTTTAGATCAATCACATATTTCATGAATTGTTCATTTTTATAAGGAAACATAATTTTCACTAAATTTTAAAGTGCGGGTCGGGACGTTAAATAATAACGTTATATATTGTAATAAGAATGAAATTTATTGGAAATTTGATGAACCGTTTAGTTTACGTGCGCATATTCAGATATCTGGTTTTTCAATGGTTAGCTTTGGTTATAACCCAGCTAATTGAGTCACTGACACATTGTGCGATGATCTTGGGTTTATTTCATAGCGCGAGATCTCGTTTATTTGAATCCTGGAGAACTAGAAAATCACCGATATTACTTTTGGCAATGGATAAATGAATTTTAAAAACTTTGCCAACGACCTTACGTTAGGCCCAGGAATCAGGTGGTGTTCTTTGGTCCTGGGCTCAAATATTGCATGATACTATTTATTCAGCAAATGTATTCATTTCCATCAGACCCACAATCTGTGCTTAGGCGTGGCTGCTGATGCGGGTGGTCGAGGGTGCGGGAAATCCAGTGAGCGGAACATAAACCGAGCAGAGGATGCTGGTTCTAGATAAGTCTAAACGAGATGAGGGAAGAGATCAAAGAAAAGAGGTTGCCAACAATTAATTTCTTTTGATTCAATGGCACTGTAATTATAATGCGCTTAATACATAATGCATGATGATTTCAGTTCCTCCACGTTTCCTATCCTGCATAACGAACGCGTGGTACAGAAACGAACACATGTTGTTTGACAAACAACGAACTATCACTGGATATATTCATGTGTTTTCGACAACCTCGCCTGGGTAGGAAAAAGTGATATTTTTTTCAATCATTATTTGCTTTACGCTTCTGCACCCTAATTGACGTTTAAAATGCAACAATACAATGTAATTATGTGTCACTAAAAAATAGAATGCTTATTTTTTTAATGCCGTGGTGGTGTGTCTGTATGACGACAGTCAATCGACATCGTCACCAGTACCAAGATATCAAAACGAGTCAAGAATCGAACACGGGTCCTTGAGGTACCGAGCAGTGTAGTGATTAGCGCTCGGATCCAAATTACTACACTCGTTCATCATAGAATCCGGGTTCAAATCCCGAGCAATTTCAGAATTTTTGGGCAAGAGAAATTCGTATACGTGCACCTTCCTTCAGAACAAAAGCCCTGGATGTGATTTAGGACGGAAATGCTGGTGAACCTCCCTAGAATGGCTCTACTGTGCCATTTGTCAATTTGTTTACTTAACGAGTAAAACTGACGAGGCTGCAATGAATGTACATAAACGCCAATGTGTCAGTCGTATTTAGTGGTACTTTTAATTTACAATTACAAATGATGTCTGCCTATTTTAAAAAATTAAAGTTATCCTAAGGTTTAACTTACAAATAAGAGACATCATGAAACCAAAACACCCTTTCTTAGTATGCAAATTAGGGGTTCCATGCCTTCAGTGCCTCAACTAACCAAACTCTTTCTACTCTTTTCTAACCAACTTAATCAAACCAATCTCAACTTAAACAACCTAACTCGTCCGGTATAGAGCACCCTTGCCTCCATAAAAGGATAAGCACAAACGATGGGATAGTCAAATTAAGACACCTGAACTTGTAGTGCCGAGGCGGCCATTTTTCACCACCACCCCTCAGCGAGGCGTAGAGCCAGTTGCCCCACGCTGAGTTGAAACTGTTGTCGAGCTTCGAACTATACTATGAATTATTCAGTGCGCTTCCTGATCGCAGATTCCCCCGGTATTATTATCCTTTGGTCAACATCGGCTCGGCGCATAACGCCACCACCGCCACCCCGATGTTTACTGGGCCGCCTATATATGCTAAACGCCGGGTCGTCGCCGCCGCCGCCTCGCGTCAGGATTTTTCCATCGGTATGCGAAAATGTATCTCCATTTACTTTTACCCCTGAAATAGATAATGTAACATCCCAACATGCATTATTTACCGCGCTTTGCCTGCATCGTTATGTTTGGTTTATGACGCGACAATCCGCCCTTCGCTTCACTACCCTATCCGTCCACCCCCACCCCCCCAAACAAATCAACCCCACCCCCACCTACCCTCCCGCCTCTTTTCCTATTCACCCATCCTTCCACTCTGTGACTGATTCTATTGGTTCAGTGACACAGAAGCATAAAATAGTAGCGCGGCCTCGTCATCTGCAGAGGCATCCAATGTGTGTCGATCGATGTCAAGAGATTAAAAAAGATGGCAGCGACCCCTACACTAATAATGCGAGAAATGAATACACGAACCTTTTTTTAATATTCCGAGTAATCCTTCAAAAACGTCCAATTTATGAACGTCCAACGTCTTATATTTTTTTGTATTTTTTATTCTAGTTAGATACTGTCAGCAGTTCAGTATATTTAATGTTTGTGAAGTAAGAGTGTTTATTGATTTTGGATATGTGTATTAAAGAGCGCGAGTTTTGATAAGATACCATACCATATGAGACATGTGGTTCCAGTCACCGACTCTGGTGGCGCTTCAAAACTGTTTTTATTTGTATCGAGCAATGTGTTTGCGATTTTCTTTAAGTTTAAAGAAGTAAAAACAAGACAGTGACGGTGATCAAATGTCACGTACCTTATGTCTGCCTCCTTCTTTTGGTTCAAACCTTCAATATGAAAAGGGAAGAATTTGGTACTAATTGAATTTTAAATTTGTCAACTTAATTTAGATCTGATTTACATTTGCATGAAGTAGTCGATGTGAGGTGCCAATATGAAGCATTTTCTTAACGAAGCATAACATATCAAAGGGAATGTCGTTTCGTTGGCCGTAAGAGGATGCAGGTTGGCATCACGGGTGACGTGTAATAATTATAAAACTGTTTAGCAAATGAAGGCATTGTGTCAACCTGTGAAACATTTTTATAATACATCATACTGGTGTTGCGAGGTGTTGAATTTGCCATTTGCTAAAACATTTTCACTCTCATGCTGAGACAATTTTTATTAAAATTGTGATCGGAGCTGTTGTGAGGTTAATCGAATCAGTCACTTAATTTAGACTACAGTACAGTCTATTTTATTGTGTCATTTCTTTTATTTTCTCCTTCCTTCAAGTTCCAAAATTTAATGATTAAAATTGATTGATTTTTGATGTTACGTTTTGTTTTGACCATCGCATTTGTCGTTAGACGTTTGCCTTGCGTCTCCATCAAATTCGAGGGCGATATATTTTCTAGAGATTTGCCGGCACTTCTTTCCACCTATCCAACTCAATAATTTTCCAAACTCCTTAAGCCGTTCAATTTTCCATTAGCTCTCTTCACAGAAAGAAAGTTGAAGAAGCACTCCACTGAATGGGGGAGCCTATGTTGACAGCGCCTGGGTCTGGACTGTAATGGTTCTAGAGCATCTGATCGAGGACTGTACAAAAAGTTCCGGAAAAATAAACCTCTAATTGACGTCAGATCAGTGCTCGAAATGGGGCTCCATTTTAGATTTTCATGCCAGTTTTTCAGCTGTAGCCAACGACAAGATTCTCATAATCTATTTTTTCCTGATATTCGTTCGCTCCGAATGGTTAATCACTGCACCATGAAATTTACACTGGATATATTAACAGTAAAAATGCTGCTTATTTCAGTTTTTAATGTTGTTGCGCTCGTTATATATACATTTAATAGACAAAAATACCATTGCGATTAGGTTCTAAGTGCAAATGTCGCCATCTACAGGCAGAAGTTGGGGTATAAGGATGGAGTGTGACTAATGACGTCACAAAAGCAAAGACGATCGGGAACTTCAGGACTGTCGAAACTCGAAGTGATCCAGTGACGAAATAGACATTTCTACATAAATAAACGGACCAATAGTATATTTTTTTAAGTGAAGCGTGTGCAGCAACTAAAATCTGGCCCTAGTTCGTTCGGTATATTTTTACCAAGCATTTCATTTACGAGTATTACCTGTTCTCGCAAGTTGCAACCATACTTACGGGTTTACCCATATCACTTTCGTGTGGTAGTGTCTGACGGTTGCGTGCTTTCATTGCCTGGTCGTCGTTCACTAGCCTCAGGTATCCACCGGATTCGTTGCAACGCTAAAGCGCTGTCCGACAGAATTTAAGCTGGAAACTGTGTCGTGTTTCCTGCGGCGCATCGGTCCATTTCCAAGTAGATTTCTATGTAATTAGTGATCCCAACTCTCCGAAACGATGGATGCAGGATGCAGCCCCCACAGCGAATAGAGACATGGTAAATGGAGGGACGGATGTATTTTGGTCGATGTGGAAGAAAGACAAGTTTTCGATGTTAGATTTTTGGAAACGATATTTTTTTACCCCTCAGATAAGTTTTGTAATCTGAACAGTTGAATCGATAATTTTGGAAATTGAATTCGTTGATATACTGTGTGAAATGAAATGTATCTAGTAATTAATATAATGACAAAACAATTAAATTATGTTTTGTACGTAAATTGTTAGTATGTGAACTAATGTTTATCATTTCTTCTATGTAAACGTTCAGGGAACTATTTTGAACAAGAATTTTGGAAATAAAAATCGTTATTGCATGATTAATTTCTGTTAACAAAGCAAACGTAAATGCTAGTTCAACGACAAATCAAATTAATTTTTATTTAATTGTATTTTTGTTTACCCAGTTTTAAATAATTCGATTTGATACAGTTGCAATTTACAGAGAGTATAATTTTGAATTTAGAAAGTCGTTATGCCAGGGCACTTATATTTTAATGTTGACAAAGCGTGAACCAAAATATATTAAGAGATATCAAATTAATTTTGTGGTATTGCATCAACTAATCAACATGTATTCATTGTATTTGGGAAGATAAGTAAACAAACCTTAACGCATAATAATATACAATTGATGACGTTTTCTTGTTTCAATGGCGTTCGTGCAATTTATACGTGATTAACTATTATTTGATTTATTATATTTGGAAAAAGAACTGTTTGTTTCTTGGTCTCGAAATAGATTCAAAGTCGATTGGCAAATACTTTAGCGGATTAGTTGTTGCGACTGGAAGAAATGCGAAAATATTTCCAATGCAAATGGATGAAAGCACTAAAGCGATTATCTAAGGAAAAAAGGCATGTGATTAGGGAAATTTCTTCTTTAAAGGAATTATGAGACTTAATATATTTCCCCATTCTATATGTTTAAAAGCTTTTTCATGTTGTTGTTGTCCGATTGACGATGATTTATCAACCGATCTTAATGGTTTTATTTTAAATCGATTTTGATATTTATAATTTGCGAATAATGCATTTTATTAATTAATAAAAGCTTTTATGACAACATGAACAGTTATCGCTATTCCAAGCACATACTAAAAAAAATAACCTAACATTTGTTGCAGAGCGAGTGTGGAATATAATTGGCCGAATTTTGCTTTTGAATAATTAATAATTTCGCATTCCGAAGAACAAACGTACGCGAGTTCGAAAATATTTTTGTTGATTATTGGTGAAAAATCGGTTGCAACTACTCTGTACGCGCAGACATGTGTATCGTGATGGTGAAAACTTTACGAACTTTTATTAAATGGCGCGGCACTGCATCATGGCATCTGTCGACCAATTTCAATTAGAAGTTGAGCAATGGGGGGAAACCTCATTTAGAACGAAGGTTTAGCCGATGCCGCATGCGATCAGAATGGAATGTTAAGCTCAGCGGGGTTTCATTTGATTAGATATCGAATGAAACAGATCAGTGATTTATTTTTTGGGTTCGCTGCACGAAAACACATCTCTCCTTGCAATCCGTTTTCAATCACGCATTTGCCGAATGATTAATGAAACAATGGCGCAATCACGTTCGAAAAGCTTATTTTTGTAGGTAAAAAAATAATATATATGTTATTGACAGAGAAGTATAACGTAGAGAAACTGTCGAATGGTTGAATACAGTAAGCGGTGTGATCCTTTGAAAAGAGTATCGTCAAATTATTATTAGGTACATTGGTTTCAAAATACATTAAAACGGATTTGGCAGCGATGCGTTTGTACGATTAATTTCACATTTAAAATTTTTATCCAAAACGCAAATTGATTAACAATAAAGTCAAACAAATATCCGATTACCATTTTATTAATGTAACAACTATCAATTATTTTGAAATTCTAAATTTTCAAATAAAATGCAAAGTTTAAACTAGAATGTTCGTCTCTTTCGTTCGGTCTGTCCCGAAATTCATGTTCTCGATAGAATATTTAATTTGACCTCTGTTATTATTTATTTACCCATCCGAATGTGTAGTTAAAATTTGTAAATAGATTTAAGAAGATATGAAAACATTTGAGGATACTAAATAATCTGATTATATTAAGTTATATTTTAAATTATGAGGAGTTACTGTTTTCCTCAAATCTGTTGACAAAGCGTGATATACAAAATATGAAAACCATTGACAGTGATGTTTATTGGATCAATTAAAAATAAAATCGTTGTTGAAGAATATGTATCAAACAGTTTTTAGTTTTGGTTCAAGTCGTAGTTTTTGAAATTAGGACTCTGAATGTACAGTAAGTTGTTTGTTGGCATTGGTGACGTCCAGATATTTTCATTCCATTTGTCGTTTTTGGCTCCAATTCGCAATCTAGCTGGAATCTAGCCAGGAATTCTGAATTCTGAAACTGGACCGAACGGGCGAGCGGCTTCCGTTGTCGGAAGACAGTTTTGGCGAGCGCGAGAGGAGATGTGTGTGTGACAAGAGTCCTCCCATGGCCGCCATTCCGCTCTGTTGTAGCAGCGATGGCGCTCCTTTTAGGAGCGAGCACGCGCATGCCTCGCAGCATCGTCGTTACGCGTCGGCTCCATTAATCGATAATCGGTGAATAATAGTTGCCATGGTTACGTCGATCCTTTTAGCGTGCACACTGCAGGCGGGATACTGGTGGCGTCTCAAGAAGCAGAAACGGGGCAAAAAGAGAAGTGGATGAAGGGAGATGGATAAATGGGGAGGAACAAATGGAAAAATGGAATTTGTGGACTGTTCCACGGTATAAATGGGGTTCCTACAAGAGGAACCCCGAATTTCTTAAACGGTATTTCAAAACAATTGAAGCAAGTGGCCAAGAACCAAAATATGAGGCGTCCAGATCATGTTAGCATGAGTTAAGAGGTAAACATGATCATGAGTGCATTTATAATAATTCGCAGCTTTGCAGCGAAACATAAGAAAATGTTTTGTTCCTGTCCTTAGATCTGAATTTATGGATGTCATAAAACGCTAGTAAGTTGTGAATGTTATAAAAACCATAGTAAGATTGTCAGCTGATTATCATATTAATATAAATCGGGTATTCAATGTGTGTGTCTGCTAGATTTTTTTGCCCTTCTCCTTTCAATAGAAGCAATTGGCCGTGAAATCTTAGAAAAGAAAAGCTCTCAAAGACATGCCGGAGAAATTGTTCTACATCATTTTTTGGCATTCGTCTTTTGTTGGTGGTCGAAAGATGCTGGTGCAATCGTCAGTACATGCAAAATATTCTCATTCGAGCACACAATCGATTTTTTTGAAGTGTAAATTGTTTCGAGGACCAATTACCTACAGATTTAATCAATATTGATAGTTTTCTAATCACGGATTTTCGGGAAGCCCTGGTTCCGATCTAAAGCGATAAAATAGTCGTCAGATGACGCTGCAGTCTCGACTCCACTCCACCTATCGAAGCGTTTTGTGCAAAGCGATGACCACTATCTCCAGATCTGTAATCTGGGTCTTACTACTTTGATGTCTAAATACCGCTTTTTTCCCCATTAATGCTCGATAGATGGCGCTTGGACAAAATCGAATCACCAACCCCTTATACACTTGTGCCCACCCGAACCGCGCCATAACTGAAACTGTTCCATGTCCACGTAATTATAGACACTGCTACTTAGTCATGCGCGTGGCATATATATATGATGTTGGCATGCTCCATGTACTGTAGTACATGTACTTGCATATCCTGTATCCATCTACTGTATATAGGCGGACAGCGCGGGGCGAAAAATAATGGTTTAGATATCTCGTTTTAATTAGTGTTCGTACGGTTTTAATAACACAGGCTCACACACACACACATATACATACATACAGAGTGATAGAGAGAGAGAAAGGGGATGCCCTGAGGGCATATCTCGAAAGAGCAAACAACAAACCGCGGACACAGCAGCAGCATCACCATCAGCCATCACTGCACACAATGAACGGTTCAGCAGTTAGGAAAAGCGGTAAAATGAGTTGATAGGTGTGGGTGGAGGAGAGGGTGGGTGTGTGTGGTGGGGTGGGGGGCAGAAGATGATCGGGAGGGTTGTTGAGGGAGTTGGAGGAGGAGGAGGGGTGGAGGGTGGCAAGATATGCAAATAATAATCCACCATGAATAGTTCGGATTTCAATACAATTATTGTTTTAAGCTGGAAATTAGTCTTTATTGCCAGTAATAACGGGGTGTCCGCCCCGTCAACATGGGCCCGGCCTTATCGGCCCCGTCGACGGTCGCTTAAATATTATTATTATATCCGTTGCTGGTTTCCCAATTCCACGTTGGTGTTGGTTCGAGTCAGAATAAGCCCATTGTTGGCCGACAATTCGGATATGGCGTGACCGCTTGCTCCTCCAACTGTGATTAATATAAAAACGTGTCATGTTTCTAATGGGCAGTTAGACGCGTTCACTGTTGTGGATTTTGTCCTGCCTAGATGACGCTCAGCTGGTCCAGTTTCGATTATTACATAGCTAGACACAACGCTATTTTCCATTATTAGTTTTATATTTCAACTTCAGTAAAAAAAAATTCTTAATAGATGACGCTTAGTTGGTAAAGTATTTTTTAGAAACCTGATATTCTGTGAATATTTTACCATTTCTTTTTTTAATTTCTGATAATTTGTATGTTTATTTAATTTTTGATTATTTTTGGACTTGCCACTGTAGAGGTTATATTTTCTTCTGGTAGATGGCGCTCAGCTGATCAAGCATTTTTTAGTTACGTGCGGATGCATCTTGTGAATTTTTTCAAATATCTTAATTAATTTATTTGATGCTTTAATGTTGTGTTTCAAAAATGCAGACTAGCCAACTTTCATTCAATATTTATTCAGTTACTAGAATAGAGCCCGTTCAAAGAGCATAAGCTGAAAATATGTCTCTGATCCTTTCGGATTCGGCTTGCCAGTGTTCAATTCCTGGCGCGAGTTCTGTCTAAATAGTACAGAGGTGCCACTGTCGGCGCAATACAAGCGTGTACCGTGAATTAGTCGCCAGTACTTTGACTTTAACAAACTCAATGGTAGACACATGCATCTAACCATAGTTCTGGTAGCGAATAACAGCTGAATAAAATTATGATGGACCAGCATGCATCGCTATGGCATCGCTATGGCGTCTGATGGCACAACGGTATCTATGAGATGCCTGTCACTCTTTCCAAAATCAGACATCCAGACAGTTGCCGTGTCCAGTGGGTGTACGGTTGACCCGTAGATAGGCAGCCGGCGGGTACATTTCCAGCCGGACGAGAGACTGACCTAACACGGCGCCACCATTCATAATGCACAGACAATGCGGTATCGGTCTACGTACCTTGTGATCCTGAATGACACCAATCGTGGTATACGCGCCCCGCACACATTCGACGCTAATTTTGCGAGAACGGATTAAACCTGATTGTACTTCTATTTATTAAGTCGATTATGGCTGCAAGCGCGGATCGGGAACGCGCAAGAATATTTGCCGTCATTTCCGTCCAGCCAGCAGCAGCATCAACGAAAATTCCCCAGACGGTTGATGGGAATTTAGAATTACCAAAATTTTTGGCGAGGTGTACGCCGGCATTAAGCGCCTCCCCATTAAGAATTGTCATGCGCATATTCGAAATTACGGAAGGCACTCACATCCGATGTTGTACAGTGCCCTAAAAATTAGAAATGTGGACGGGTTCAGACTCGGAGACATTTATATGAAATAATCGAAAAAACGTATGAAAATCAAGCTATCGCTTGTGCAAAGAAAATGTAAGTGCAATGCAATACTTTTAATAATTTGCAATACAATACTTGTAATAACTTTCATCCGTTAACTTGTTTACTTTCATTGTTTACGCTCATTGTTTTTAATCCCTGGATGGTTATTGTCCATATTCGTAGGGTAATTCTAAATTTATAATTTTAGTTAAATACAGAATAATAATCATTTTCTTGAACTTCAAATAATTGAGAGTTGCTCCAATCAATATTTTTTTAACTCAGATTACACCTGATCTCATTTTTAGAAATTCTTCTGTGAACGAACGTACAGTAATTATTTTTGGCGGGGTTGACTCCTTCTGACAAATCGTCGACTAATTCGGTCACCTATCGATTACCTATTAACGATACCCTTTTTGACCTTACCACTAACAACGCAGTGCACCAGTGTTCCTCTTAAACCTGAGCTTCACGTAACCCGAGCATCGGACCGCTCTCACAGCAGACAGTGGAATGAACCAAGTTTCCCTTATCGAGTAATAATGACATGAATTCGGCTGCAAAACTTTTATGGTGAGTGTGGCAATAACGTCAGATATTTGTACGCTGATACAGTCCCAGTGTGGGCTCTCGATTATTCGATCCTGGGGTACTGGTGAAGATGTGCTCGTCACATAGTTCCTAAGCAACATGACGGGGTACGGAAACGCCTATTGTGCAGCGACTACAGTGATTGGAAGTAAAAAATGTATAGCACCTTATTTTAAAATATGAGTACTGACCTAGCTAGACCTAGTGTTGTGCACCCCAAGCTGTAGGGATGCCATTGGCTGTAATGTTGACCGCCAAACCTATCGTCACTAGAAAAAATAGTGCAATTGTATTAATAATCGACCATCACGCCACTGAGTGGCATCAACCATTTTAAATATAGTTATTAACAACACCTAAAGCATGTGTTCGAGCAGCATAACCTTTAAACGAAGTAGATTTTGAGGAGACCGGGGGTGTGATACGATCTAACTCTCGTTACCGGTCTCCGATTGTGTCCAACAATCCCCCTCAATTTCGTGATAACTTTTACAGATTCTTTAAAGTTTGGCAATCTGCTAAAGCTCGTCCTGCTAAAATGGACTCTGGTGCCCGTTGACCGGATTGCGTGATAGGAGAGTTACGGAGCAAATTACATTCGACGATCGATTTTAGTTTTGGTAGTTCCGTTTGTACAGGGGCTGTTAAGAGGACTTTCAAAAAAATGTTAGCCGTTTTCAGGATGTACGTCGTATACAGTAAGTATATCGCTTTTTCTCCGTTCAAACAGCTTGGAAACGTCGATGGAATAATGGTGATTTACGCGCACGTCACACTATCTCGATGAAGCTTTGGCGAGAGTAAATCCTGTTCGAGAGTGATTGCGATCGTGATTAAATTAAACGCTATCCAACAGTTTTTCGAAAGCTCCGTAAAAGTATCTTCAAAAACAGTACACAACTGTTAAGCCAATTATGTCGACGTTCGCTATGTTGCGAAAACATGTCCACATGTGCGAAACATGCTATGGGGGAAAATTAACTGAGGCAGCATTTACAACGGCAAGTGCGTGGATAAAACTAGTTCCTGATTCCGTCTGTCTTGTGCGTGGTAGTGGTCCGCTTCGTCAAGACATTGCGGAGTGCGGAATTCACATGTTGCCTAAACAAAACGAAAAACAGGAAGAAAACACTTTTGAAATAAAATCTACGGTCGATAATCCCGCAGAATGTAAAACAAATGTATGTGATGTATCATTTCTCGAAATGGACGCGTTATTTTTCGAATTGTCGTTTGTACAGTGTAAACGCCGATCGACTTTTACATTTGATCTACATTTTACCTAAAATAAATAATTCCAATTCATATTATGTATATTTCCAAATGGGAAAGTACTTATGCTTTTGAAAAGGTCATTTAATACGGTTTAGTAAATTAATATCTGAATACTCTTTCATATGGTGAATCTGAAAATTTAAAAAATCATTTAGTGCGATCAGTTTCGGCATTTCAAATATTATGCTTTTGGAATTATCATTTAATACGGTTAACTAAATTAATATCTGAATAACTCTTTTATATGTTGAGTCTGGAATTTTAAAAAATCGTTTAGTGCGATCAGTTTGACTTGAGTTCAGTTGAGTGCGATCACATTTGTTTTATCACAAGTCGCAAAAGATCGCCAAACTAGCTAATTTTTGCATCCAATACAATATTTTTAGATGAAGTCGTAGTTAGAAAATATTAACAAAATTACGCGTAATTCGATTTCGGTGAAAAATGCCGCCATTTGAATTTTTTTAAAATAATATTTCTATCAAATAGATATCAATTCCCTTAAAGACTGTTCCGATGACAACAAATTAGAATTATATTTTTGCCATCGTGAGTGGGAGGAAACAAATATCCATTGTTTTGTGTACGAAAATGCCTTCCTTTGGAATGAAATGTAAAGCCGTAATATCTGAGTCTGTACGATATCAGTTACACGTTAAAGATCCTTTCCTAGGTAGCGAATCTAGGCAATCAAAATTACCGCCAACCCCCTATTTCTTCTTTACACGTTCCATATTTGAAATCGAATATTTTTGAGACAGGCTTAATTACTCTGTACTAGTATACAGAGTATAATAATTTGCTGCAGGTAGTTACTGTATTGAGAGCGATGATAAAAATAAGTGAAGCTTTACGAAAGATTTAAAAGTAATCAGCCAAACATTTTAAAAATCTGAAAATATGTTTTGTAATCAAAACGAAATGTTTTGCATCTGTCTTAAGATGCTGAACAAAGTGTACTGCATATACTTTTTAGTATCATTTATTTTGTAGCCTACATCATTTCACACAAATGGTGACAGCAATGCATTTCGCAAGAATGACGCGGACGCGTATTGAAAATGTCATTTTTTCCCATTTAGCTAATAAAGGATTTCTGGATAGGAAACATTTCGTGTGGGTCAGGCGAACGAACGGAAAAAGCAAAGAGTGAAAGCGACAGAAAAAAAATAATCGAATTGTTCGACCATTGTCATGGCAACCCAAAAAATTTAATTTTCCCGTTGAACGCTTCCAGTTTGTTCTATTTTTTATTTTTTCAGGAAGAATGTGCCCGACGTTTTCCTGAAGGCCCAACATACATGTATATATTGGTGTATTGCTTCGGGTGACTTGCGAGAGACATCTAATTGCATTCGTCAACTTGAGCGAATAGAATTCGTGGCGAGCGTTGCACGTATTTTGCTGCAGGCGTGTAATGCGCTTCATAACGCGTTACGCCATCTGGCGAGTGGTGATAGTAGAAACTTGATCAATTCGTTGGAGGAATAATACTAATTTTATCAATTCTTTACTTTTTTTTAAATTTTCCATCACTGTAGTCGCTGAACTGGAGGTGTTCCTGTTGGTGCTTAGCCACTATGTAGGGGCACATTTTCGCCAGTACCCCAGTACCAAATAATCGAGAGCCCGTGCCGGGAATCGAACTCGGGACCGCCGAGCCACAGTCAGTCGCACCTCCAAAACTGGAAGTTCTTACGATTGATTCAACAGCATTTCTGCATCTCTTTTATTCTCGATTTGACTAATGTTATGACGCTTTGGCTATTTTTACTAATTTTTTAAGGTGAACATCACAGTACATAGTCAAATCAAATCAGCGACTTATTTACAGCTGCTAGCACCTGAAGGGTGCTGAAGTAACAGGTGAACGACATCATTGGCTGAAGCTGACGAATGCATCTTGTCCCATTAACCTAGACGTGGTTTTTTGTTATTTTTCTTTCTCCTTGTCATTCGGCCAAAACACACCTTGGGTATTGGATGGTGCCGAGGGAACGTCGGCATAAGCATTGTAACGCATTATCGGTAATGGTGGGCGACGTATAGCCTCATGTTCAATGTGCGGATGTGTCCGTGGGAAGTTTTTTCCGTCGGAGCTGATGTGTATGTGTGTGTGTGTGGATCCACTAATGGTGGCCTTTCTGTTCTGATCAGATTTTAGACCCATTAGAGTGCGCTATGGGGCTTACGGATCGTTCACCCAAGCGCGGTTGTACAGACCCATCTTCTTCGTGTAGCCACCATTTCGTCTATTGTTTCGGAAGTGATGTAGGTGTTCATCACCTATTCCACCTGGCGTACTTCTATGACTTGGCAATATTCTTGCTGGGGAGTTCTTGAAGCATTATATTTTCCTTTTCGTTGTTATTCTTGCATTTGCTAGAGCCCTGTTGTGTTAACGAAGTCTTTGAATTCAACGCCTAACATGTTGGAGATCCAAATTTCATAGTTCCAGTATTAAATAATTTTATTTGGTTTCTGCTTGCATCATTCAATACTTGCTCCTTGTCATAAGCTGACATTGTAACAATTAAATAAGTCATTTCTTATTTTAAATCTTTGGCTTACATGTCTCTTTGTATATTTTTATTATAGTTTTTTTCAATTGAAATTGAAACAAAAATTGGAGGAGATTTATTTGCAAACTGAAGATCTTCTTTTAAGAAACTGAAATTAGAAAGATTAAAGATGAGAGCGATGGATTCCATTCATAAAACAGCATTTTCAGTATTATTTTAGCCTGTTGAGGCTGCTTAGTTGCTCAGCAAACCTTATTTGTTCGAAACAGCACTTGTTGAAATGTTATCAACAAAAGAATTTTTTCATTCCTCTAGATTGCTTAGCGTTTTGTTTTTCATTTCTTTCCCTAATGGATTTCTCGTGGCTCTTTCATGGGTAATTCATCATGTGCGCAAGACGGTTATCTCAGTTCCGCTGGCTTCTATTCAGAATGAATGCGCGACTAAAGTGCAGGTACCTTCTATTAGGATTTTGTAAACATTAAGTACGGGAACTATAAAATCTACTCTATACGTCTGGTCGACCTCTCTCTCTCTCTCACTCTCTCCCTCTCTCTCATTTTGCTGGGCAGGACGCCGCGAGTACGTCGCTCTTTTTGCGATTACGACCAAATAAGATTTTCCATTAGGGTGTAGAGTATAGTTGTCATGACGACTTGCACTACAGTAGAAAGGGCATTTTCCCCGATCACATGTTCCATTAACGAATACGAAATTCTTGGTGGTGA
The DNA here is from genome assembly GCA_034698785.1 of Mycogona germanica. Lineage (NCBI taxonomy): Eukaryota > Metazoa > Arthropoda > Diplopoda > Chordeumatida > Chordeumatidae > Mycogona > Mycogona germanica. The sequence continues at coordinate 1,912 of JAQGBY010000451.1, read as the reverse complement.
ATGGAGAAAAGACAAAAAAAAAATGGAAATAAATGAAATTGCGTTTCCTGGAACTAAATCCTACTTGACGTCATTCCGATTGAATGGAATGACTAAGTTCTAGAACATATTGAAAAATCAATTAATTACTCTTGAAAATTAGTTTCTCGCACTAAATTATTGATTGCTTACGATTTGTTTCAGCAACGAACGTCCCTATGACTGCAGCAAATTCAGTTCGGAAAGGTTTTGTAAAAAATAAATGACAATTAGAAACGTTAATCGTTTTCAAAGTATAAAGCATTTTCAAATATACAATAATCTTAGTGTTGAATGGAACGACTAAGAAGAAAAAGGGATGGGGAAAATGAAATTCGTGCATGACTGATACACTTAATAAATTAATATTGCTAGATTTTTTCGTGTTTCTATTGCAGATAAGAGGCTTGCTTCTAATGTAGATAAGTCCTGTGAATAATATTAAGCCTGAAAAAGGACAATCTCCAGAGATTCACACAAGAGAGCAAATCCCGTAGATAACAGTCCACATATATACCTATACTTCTACTGCCACTTGCATATTCAAAAGATTTGTGATTGTTTGTGTGCGGCCGGATAAAAAGTAAAGAGCACCGTAGAAACAAGAGAGGTTTTAGGCTTAACGTATAGGAGTAGAGCCGGCTTCGAACACGAGCACGAAGAGCGCCGTGTAAGCAGGAACAGGAATCGATAGGTCTACATATATTTGCGACATTCCCTAGATACATAACATCGTTCCCAACTGCGTGTTCCCTTTCTAAACGACAAGCAGAGAAAGAAGGAAAAAAACGTCGAATGTTCGCTGATCGATAAAAGGATTTAGACGAGACAAATGAGAAGAGGGGGTGGGGATGTTTGATCCTTTAGGTGGGGTTGCCGGGTGAAAATTGCGAAAGGGGGAAACAACAAATCCTCAAAGAGTGTAGCAAGTGCGTCAAGTTTCTTTATTATTGAAAAAAAAGAATCTCATCAATATTTTTTCTCTCCTCTTTTGTTGATTCTGCATTATCGCGAAAACAGGTCTTCGCTTCAGCGCCATATACTCGTACATGCATACTGTTCCATACACAATTCGTTTACTAGGCCGTCTATATTGCCCCTTGTAGTACATCCCTAGAAATATCGACCTTATTCTTTCATCCATCCCTCGTTCGTTAAATCACGCCTACATCCATTCCTCTCTCTCATTTCTCTTACAGTCTTCCCCCCTCTAGTTTCATCTCTACTCGGTTTCACCCCTCGACTAGCAACAAATCATTTAAGGACGCCTTGTTCTTCCCTCGGTATGGGTACGAAATTCTCAAAGGCCCCGTCGTGTCCACGTGTGACCACCAGCTGTCGATGACACTGAATTATAATTGTAGCTATTTGGGCACAGGTTCTCATTTAAACATGGCTGTGAAACAATACGGCGAATCTGAACGCCTGTTATGTAATGATAGGGTGCTGGCCAGGTGGCACCACTAGTTTTGTCACACGGACAAATAAATCTGTCATTTGTATTAGCCCCTCACTGAAATCTGAACGTCCTCTCAGTTTCATATTTTCATATCGTGCTAAAACTAATAAAATAAATAAATAAGGAAATTGGTTCGGTCGGGCTAACTTTCTTTCAGTTCTGATATCAATTTATTTTATAAATTTAGCCTTTTTTCCCAGCTAGCTTGAAATACATGTGTAAACAGTATCCACGAATCCAAATTTACATGTAATGTATAATACGGGCGTTTATAAGTAAAAATTAATTTAATCGATTCGTCAAATGTTTGAGCCACCATAACCATAAAAGCCGCTTAGAAGAGACAAGCTTCCTTGCATCTTTAGTCAGACCTTTGCTCGAATACTGTAGCTCTGTTTGGGATCCTCACCAGGTGGGGCTCATAGGTGAAATTGA